>AP025072.1:19322951-19375962 GCA_036186865.1 Eustoma russellianum
TTCTGGCAGATTCGCGCAATCTGACCATCAACAAACTTTCAAGGGGTTAGAGGTTGAATTTAAATCTGAAATTTTTAGGAGACACTCATAACATCTGAGGCTAAGTTCTCTCCAAATTTCAGAATTTTTGGAGACCTATTAGCTGGTTTTAAAAACGTTTTAAAACTGGTCCAGAAAACAGAAGCTGTTTTCAGAAGTTGAGTTGTTTAGTTTCAAACAAATTTTAAAAACCACATTTTCCGCACCCATTATTCAACCCTCCTTCTAGCGGTGCCTTGCAGATCCTATAGTTTATAGAGAGGTGTTTGGTTTGTCAACAAGTCAAGGCGGAACACCAACGGCCTGGTGGATTATTGATGCTGTTAGAGGTTCCAGAATGGAAATGGGAACATGTCACGATGGATTTCATAGCGGGTTTACCAAAGACAAGAAATGGACATGATATGATTTGGGTTATTGTGGATCGATTGACCAAGCCTGCACATTTCCTACCCGTCTCAAGTGAAGCGCCTCTTGACAAGTTAGTGAATCTATATATGGATAGTATTGTCAGCTTGCATAGTCCCAGTAAGTATAGTGTCCGACCGACATTCACGGTTTACATCTATGTTTTGGACAGCATTCCTGAAAGCCATGGGTACAGAATTAAGGTTGAGTACAGCGTATCATCTCCAAACCGATGGACAGTCCGAGCGGACTATTCAGACCTTGGAAGATATGCTAAGGGCTTGCGTTTTGGATTTTAAAGGGAGTTGGGATGGAATGGTAAAGCTAATGGAGTTTTCTTATAACAACAGTTACCATAGTATAATTGATATGGCTCCTTTTGAAGCTTTGTATAGAAGGAAGTGTAGGTCCCCGGTTTATTGGGACGAAGTAGGCGTGAGGACCATCACCGGACCTGAACTATTGGAGAAGACGTTAGAAAAGGTGAAAATCATTCGGGAAAGACTCAAGGTGGCTCAGGATCGCAACAAAAGTTGGGCAAATTCCAAACGACGACCTTTGGAATTTAAGGTGGATGAGAAAGTCTATTTGAGGGTATCACCTACGAAGGGCATTATGAGGTTTGGAGTAAAAAGGTAAGCTAAGCCCCCGTTTTATTGGTCCTTACGAAATACTTGAGAAGGTGGGAGCCTTGGCATATAGGTTAGCATTATCCATGGTGTTAGCGCAAATTCACAATGTCTTCCACGTATCACAACTAAGGAAGTACGTGATGGATCCAAGTCATGTACTCGAGGAACAACCTTTGGAACTCAATGATGATATTACTTATGAAGAGATACCGGTGAAGATAGTAGACCGGAAGGACCAAGTTTTGAGGAATCAAGTGACCCCTTATGTGAAAGTTCAGTAGAGCAACCACACGGAACGCGAGGCCACTTGGGAACTCGAAGAACAGATGCGGGAGAAGTATCATCAACTCTTTGACTAAGGTACGTAAGTTTCGAGGATGAAACTTTTTGTAAAGGGGGTGGAATGTCATACCCCGTGACTTTTAAGTACGACTCTCAATATTTAGAAGTCAACCTTAAACACAACTTAAGTGATAGTATAGGTTAAGAAGCTTAGGAAAATAGAAGATAGAAAAATAAAAGAAAGGATTAAAAGTGAGAATTAAGGAAAATTAAGTGAAATTACCAAAATACCCCCAACTAAATGATAGGAGAGTTACACAACACTTAGTATAACTCCCTATCAGCCTAAGGGGTCGGTTAAAACAGGGAAAAAGGAGGAAACCGCCAGAGAGAAAAGAGAAGGAAGAGAAGAGGAAAAGAGAGAAAAGAGAAAGAGAGAAAGGAAGAAGAAGAGGAGGAAGAACTTGCGATCAACCTAGGTGCAATCCTTACCGAAATTCTGCAGTAAATTCGTAAGCTTAACTAGAAACAAAGGCAAGTAATCTTTCTATACGCTTTACGCAAATTTTGATTATATAGGCCCTATGTTCTTATAAAGAGAAAACTTGGATCACACATTAGTAGCTTTGGTTTGTTTATGTTAAATACCTTACTATATGCAAATGTTGTTGTTGATGGTGTAAAGTCGTGATCTTTGGGCCAATATCTAAAAATGGTTATGTTGTGATCTTTGTTGCTAAATATGCCCATAAAAGTGTTATCCTTGGTGTGTTCATTGTCTTGGTAGAAATTCTTAAGGTTGTGAACTACACCTTGGATGTTTCGGAGCATTTGCAGGAAGTTGATGGGTTAATGATGACATTGTTGTAGACTTGTTGAGTTGGAAAGTTTGAAGATATAATATTGAAAGTTGTGGGTGATAGAAGGTTAAGAGTGGATATTATTAGACATGTTTAAGAATCAATTCATGTTAGTTGTGTGTTAAGCATGATGAATCTAGATGGTAAGATGGATCTTGAAGTGTTTAACATGGAAGGGGTGAAGAAGAAAGGTGATGGGAGGAAGTTACTGCAGTTCTGGAACCGTCAGAACACTTCGAACACCTACTTTAGGCGCTTCAAGTCACATTAGGCGCCTAATGCAGGCGTTCAATGTGTCCCAGTGCATCCCCGTACACTTCGAACACCTACATTAGGCGCTTCATGTCACATAAGGCGCTTCATGTAGGCGTTCGATGTATACAGCACATCCCCGAACACTTCGAACGCCTAGAATAGGCACCTCATGTCCCCTTTAGGCACCTCATGTGGCGTTCCAAGTATACTGGAAGTCTTTTTGACCCTTTAGGCGCCCTATGTATGTGTAGTAACTCTATACACTTCTTTTGAACATAAAATGCAAGGGTATTTGAGGTGTAATTGAGGAATAGATGGTAAGTTTGACTAAGTAAGAATAAGATTGAATCCCAAGTGAATTAGTGAGACGAACGGACTTGGAAAGATACGAACATAGAGTGTTTGAGGTGCAAGACCGTATACTTGATATGTAAGATGTGTGTGTGTGTGTTACCTGTTTGATACGAAGTTGCATGAGCATCATACATCATGACATGGGCACTTGCATTTGACTTGAGAATTGCTTTGCGAAAGAAACATGTGTTTACAAGAAAAGATTAAAGTTTTCGAAAGGCAAACTATGGCTGCTGGTTGATCGCAGGGTATAAAAGTCACGCCTGCGAAAGCAGGGTATAAAAGCATGACCTGTGAATCAACAGCAGGGCATAAAATATTTTATGGGGTCGTGGACCTATCAGCACGGATATATGATATATGTAATGGGGCCATGGACCTATCAGCACGGATATATGATGTATGTAATGGGGCCGTGGACCTTTCAGCACGGGGTATAAAGTTATCTGTTATGGGGCCGTGGACCTTTCAGCACGGGGTATAAAGTTCTGTTTGCTGTGGACTGATCACCCACAGGGTATAAAGTTCTTCTACGCGAAGAATATGATAAGAAGAGTTATGAAATGTTTTGTGCAATGACACGCATGACATGTTTATGAAAGAAGACATATGCATGTGTGTTGTGTGTGGTTTTAAAGAAGTACATGCATTATGATACACGAAGCATAAGATTTGACATACAAGAAATGTGACTAGCTTATGTCTTGTTTATGGGATATGTTGTTTTAGTACATGTTTGTTCTCGTATCCGCGTATCATGTATGTGATTTATCTGTTTTGAGGAATTCTTATGAAGATGCTATTTGCTAACCCGAGCACATTATTTTGGGCAATGACTTATACACTGGTGACTCGTCGTGTGTGATCCCGTAAGGTGTATAGACGGGTTACTTGCTGGCGATATTTTCGCTAAGAACAGGTATCCTATTTCCTGTTCAGGTAAGACAGAATACGAAATGATATTTGTCGAGGACGATGGCGAGTGGGCTCAATGGGATGATGGACATGAAAGTAGATAGATGTTTGATTACTTTCTTTAAGTTGGAAACTTGATGTTTATTATGCTGTACTGGAGGATATGTTAGACCGTTATCGAACACCTTTTATTTCTGCTGTATTTTCTGGTTACAGTAATGATGGTGAAGTTTTAAATTTTATGACGTTTCCGCTGATTTATCTTACGTCATGAATGATGTACGTTTGATCTGCTTTAACGCTTCGTAGTTTTTATAGTAGACTACGGCGGATGCACTGATTCCGATACCAGTATCGGGCCGGAGCGCTACAGAGGAGGCCTTAGACACCCCCACTAAAACACTAATCCCTTGAAGAACCCATGAGTTTTGTGTTCGCTCTGCTAAAAAACAAATGGTACATCAGACACATCTCTACTTCAACAGTCACCAAAGCTCTTTGCATTTTTCCTTTCACATAAAAGGATTTCTCAATGACCCCCAAGAAAGGCGAGAAGAAGCCCGCTGAAAAAAATCCAACAGCAAAGAAGGCACCGACAGCCAAGAAAGCCCAATCGGAGAAGCCAAAGGCTGGGAAGAATCTCCCGAAAGAAGGAGCAGCAGCCAGAGACAAAAAGAAGAAGAGAGTGAAGAAGAGCACTTAGACCTACAAGATCTACATCTTCAAGGTGCTGAAACAAGTTCATCCTAACATCGGTATCTCCAGCAAGGCCATGAAGTTTAGTTGCCCTCCTCAATCACCCGTCTCTTATCAGCCAACAGCCACCACATTGGGACAAAAGGCGGGAATATACATGATAGTGGGGGTGGTGGAAGAAAAGGGAGGGTATTATTGACTTTTCCTTTACATTTTTTTAGTTTTATGATTTAAAATATCATTTTACCTTTTAATCCAAACATCAAGGGAGGTAAGAGTGTATTTTTAAACATCAAGAAGGTATTAGCGATTATGTCAAACATGAAGGGGGCAAAAGGTAATTATCTCTTTTATAAATATTAAATAAAAAGTAGCTAAATGACTAAAATATCTTTATTAGTTGTATATATTTTGTAAAAGTAAAGGCCATTTTTAATGATATATTAAGAACTACATGCAATAATTAAGCTTTCAAGTATCCTTTTATTAGAAGGTCCAATGCCACCAAAGACTAGAACCCTGTTCTCGGCGTGCCGGCCGCCACTTCTGCTGGAGAAAAGTTATACCAAAGCTTACAATTTTTTCAGTCCCCAGGATCTGTTCCCGAACTATACTCATCGAAACTTACATGCTGCAATCAATGGAAGCGGAGGAAGATGATACTGTTAGTTTGGACGAATCCTTCTTCATCAATGATGATTACGAGCTCACTACATTTTCGTTTGGGTCCCATGTTTTTCAGCTTTACTGCCTCCAAGCTGCTTCAACCGATTTTGATTTGACAGGCCAGTTAGTATGGCCGGGAGCAGTTCTATTGAATGAATATTTGTCAAAGATATCCGACAAATTTCAAGGAAGCTCGGTTATTGAATTGGGTTCTGGTGTGGGCATTACTGGAGTTTTATGCAGCAGATTTTGTCGGAAAGTTGTGTTAACAGACCATAATGAAGAGGTTCTCAAGATCTTGAAGAGAAATGTAGATCTTTGCGGATCCACTATGGACTCCAACTTGCAGGCTGAGAAGCTAGAATGGGGTAATGTGGACCAGCTCAACTCTATCTTTGAGGAAAACCAATCAGGTTTTGATTTTGTACTTGGAGCTGATATTTGTTTTCAGCAATCTAGTATTCCCTTGCTGTTTGATACTGTGGAGAATCTTCTTTTGCGCAGTGGACAAAACTGCAAATTTATTCTGGCATATGTATCCCGAGCTAAAGTCATGGATGCTCTAGTTGTTGCGGAAGCCATTCGACATGGATTAAATGTTACTGAAGTTGATGGGACTCGAACTGTTGTGAGAAACCGTGAAGGGGTTATATATGAAATCACATTAATTCCCAAGTGTAATGGGATTTTGGGAAGTTGAAGTCAAGGAGAACCAAGATAAAGAGGTGGTGAATTATGTTATCATAAGCAGCATATGGCACACTTTATTACACGCATAATTGGTGAAATGAACATTTAGAACAATACAGATTACAGGGCATAGTGGCTAATGAATTTCTCATTATGAACAATGCGCTTTCTATTTGTGTTTACTAAATTCCTTCACTAGTACATTAGCATATTAGCACGTCATTTTCCTATTATTGTGTCATCTATGCAGGTACATATAGAGTCAGACGTCTCACTGGAATCAAACTCTCTATCCCTTAGGATGGAGGTATTGTTTATCTGTCTACCACCCTCTTCAGACCCTAATGATAGCTTTTGCTATCGTTGGGATATACTAGGTATGGTTGTTGTTGTATATTTGTGTTCAAACCCTAGTTGAAAGTGCTTCAATCAAGTTTAGTGCTTAAAAGATGTTATATTGTCGGAGATATGTTGGATTTTGTTTATTCTCGACCTAAAAATAGAAAAAAGAAAATAACTGCAGGATACTTTTCCATGTGTAAACATTGCAACAAGTTACAGTTCCGGATACTGGATAGTTTAGTTTGTGTTATTGCAATGGTTTTATCTGGGAAAGTAACCTGAAATTTATATTTATATTTCGAATAGAGATCGAATGTGTTCATGATATACCATTGCTAATGCAATTAGACTGCTTGATGTACGCCCTACAGGTGTTGAATGTAAGTATGGAGTTCATGAGGTAGATGGATTCTGATTAGACTTGGTTAGTCCTTCAGCATTGCATCTCTCTGTGATCCGTTTTAACTCCTTGTGAGTTACTTCCTCACTCGTTATACCTGTAATGAACATGCTATTGTAGAAAAGTACACTATTTGTAGCCGTTGAGAAATAGCCGTACATAGATCCGTTAGCATACAAAAGTAGCCATTGAGAAAAGGAAGACCTTCATCCTCACTTGTATATATAGTAGGCTATTTGTAGATTTTACTCTTAAGTAAGAATACAATAAAACATTGATTCTTCTTCACTTCCTTGTCTACGTGCTTACCTTCATTGTAGTTTTTTCCTCTTCCTTCACACATTTCTCTCTTCTTCAATTCCTTCATAGTATTCATTCCTCTATAAATTCCACATGGTATCAGAGCTACTGCAAGTAAACTGCAAACTTCTTCTATTCTGGTTTCCGAAAAAAATCAGTTTATGAAATCAAATGCTATCAATACTTCATTTCTCATTGTAATGGATCTTGTATATTTCCAGCCACGACAAAATTCTCCAGGATTTACATCCAGTTCATCAAAGAAACACGAATCTGTGTTGTTGAAATCAAGCTGATACTCAGTCAAGTTTTTCTCTGCTGTATTTGCAAAATAGGAAGAAGGAAAGCGTTTGTCTGAGGAAGAAGATAACTGAATAGAATATAATAGGATTCCAAGGATGTTTTTGGGTGAACCAAATAGTTTAAGGGGCAATATTGCCAAAACTTCTTGAAAATAACGTGTATTCATTGGAAACAAGAAAAATCTTCTTTAAAGAAGTGTATCTTCAAAAATCATCGGTGGAGTGTACGTGTCCTGACACATATCCCTTCAAGGGACAGTTGGTCTTTTGCATGTGCGCATGGGAAGGAGTTCCCACTACCAAATACAGAAAAATTTTCACAATTTTAAATTTTCACAATTTGAAAAATTTTCACAATTTTTCCTCCAAGTTTTGTTGTTGCTGTTCCCTATACCACATTTACAACTGTCCCTTTGACCTTTACACGGCAAGCAACATTAATTGTAATATACCTTTTGTCTCCATCAGTCATTTCTCCACCATCAATCTTCATATTTTTTGTACTACCTCATCATTTATCAAAAAGACTTCTTCAAGAATCCTCTTTTAAAGCGTCTCAAATTTTCTCAGTTTTCTCTTCTCTTAAGAGAATTCATCTTGGGACCTCTCTGTTTGTTTCTTGACAGGATTGACTAATATTTCATCGAAGATCTTGAAAAAAAAAAAACCAGAACATATGGAACCAGTGTAGGTATCAGGACAAAGGAGCATATTTTCCAGCTATGCCTTCAGCCTCCAGCTGCTCGTTTGAAAATTATTCAGAGAGTGATCCAGAACCTTCAATCTCATCAGGATGTTTCTCTGAAGACCTCTTTTTCACCATTTTTTCTTCCAGAAGCGGATGATTGAAAGAGGAGGTCTTGAGGTGAAATCTTTCTATCCATTGTTTTTCCCTCATTTTCTTTTACACTCCTTCGTTCTAACGAAGATACAGTGTTTTTTCCCCATTTAAAAAGGAAGGGGTAGAAGTGTTGCATCCAAGTTGCCACTTTCATTCCTACCGTTACCCCACTTTTTCTTTAAATACACGTTGCATTTATTCAAGGAGTACATACATTTACACTTTGTCAAGTTTAATAATACAAAGGACAAAGCTTGTGACCAGCTGTCCTCACTTATCACCGTTTTTTAATTAATTGTACAAATTTCCCAACAAACGGTGGAAGGAACATTTTTTCGACAAATAAATCTCTTCACTTTAACTCGCGTACTCCTGCACGCCCAAGTTCTTCTTCACATTATTTCACTTCATCCATCAAAGCTCAGTATTTCTTCTTGGCTTTATCTGCATCAAAGCTTCATTCTTTACTCAGAAAACTTCATCTGATCACATTTCCAGTTAACGAAATCTACTTCTTCTATACCTAGTTAACAAATCTTCATCTTCTACTCATTTCCACAAAGGTTTCTATCTAACTGAAAAAAATGTTTTACAATATTCATGGCTATTAAGTTTTCAAATTTCTCAATAGGCTATGAAGAGCCTTGGTCTATTGACCGGAATCTTCTCTATTCAATGGGCTATGAAGAGCCTTGGTCTGCTGTGACCGAAATCTTCTCATTTAAGAGGCTATGAAGAGCCTTGGCCTAAAGCTGAAATCTTTCCTAATGACTGAGTCGTAGCACTCTCTGGCCGAGAATTGAAAAACATTTGTTTGACATATTGCGCCAAGATCATTCAGAGAAATAGACATGGCTGTAATCAAAATCATCTCATTTAAACGGCTATGAAGAGCCTTGGCCTGTAAAGCCGGAATCTTCTCAATTGGCTATGAAGAGCCTTGGCCTGTAAAGCCGGAATCTTCTCAATTGGCTATGAAGAGCCTTGGCCCATAAAGCCGGAATCTTTTCAATAGGCTATGAAGAGCCTTGGCAATATAGCTGAAATCTTCTCTCTATTTATCTATGAAAAGCCATAAATTTCTAAGGCCATACGGCTGTCCTCAAGGCCATTGAGCCATCTTTAAAGATCATTTAAAGGGGATTCTTGAACTGCTCTCATAAATAAATAATTTTACATTATACCCCTCAAGTTTTTTCCTCACATTCTAGCCTTATACTGCGAGCAATTTGGTCAAAGACTAATGGTATCTCCGTGTCTGCATCATTTCTACTGAATATTATGTGTTTTCTCTTGGTTAAGCCTCATTTGATCAGGTTCCTTTTCTCTCATCTTCTTGCAATCTCTCATGTAAGTTACTGTTTGAGTGTGCATGTGATAATCAGAGGTTAGTTCAAGCTGTCTTCGTATTCTGTTTTTCAGTCATAAGACAGTATGTTTGGGCAAGTGTTCCTCAAAGAGATGTGAGGGTACTGAGGTTGGTTGTTTTGTGCCCGGGTGAGGTTCTCCCTCAACCATACATGTTATTTATCAAATCCATTCTTGTGTCTCTTTTGTAGTATGAGTTTCTGTTACCTCTTGGTTGTAAAATATTCTTGGTGACCTATCACTGTTAAAAGGTTATCTTCACCTTATAAGGGTTGTTGTTGGATCTCGGTGTCTCTCAACTCATGTGAACAGGGTGTCATATGAAAATTGTGATTAAAGCCTCCTCTTTGTGTTTTCATCATGTTGGGTCATACGTTTCAGGGGGAGTAGGTTTCACGGTTTCATGGCCAGGTCATGACTAAAGCATTTATAGATTGCTTTTGTGCCATCCGTCCATTATGATATCGATTGCATATCCTTCTCGCTGATTGCACTTATATTTATTCCCTGGTTAAACCAAGTTATTTCAATGAGCATTATCATTTGTTTTTTTTCTTTTCCTGATTGGCTGAAAACTCTTACCTTGGTATTTTTATCTCTTCATGTGTGTATAAGGCATGAAGTTAGAAGTTCACGCAGTATTTCTCTGGGGTTGTTTGTTGAAACCACTGATAAGTTTTTTAGTATCTGTTTTTGAAATAGTATGGTAGTTTGTGAGCCCAGTTATCACTTGAGGAGGAGCATGTGTTATGATTAACATTATGTTATGGGCAAGTGATTCTCAAGCAAGTGATTCCTGGGCATAATGCTATAACATGTGATATTTGGCTTCAGTTAAACCATTGACTTTGAGGTCCTTTAAATAATGAGAATCATTATGTGATCACGTTATTAAATATCTTGTTGAATATTTCTTCCGGTTTGTTAAGAGCTCTTAGACTCTTACATTTTTTCTCTATTATTTGCCATATATCTCTAGTTCCTTTATTCTTATGATCGTTTGATGGCTATACAAATCTGTGGATATGATCTAGGTCCAGGAACTACTCTCTGGTTGTAAATCTTTCTCAATAATGTTTTTGTTTTTTTAAAAAAAAAAACTAATGGCATAGTAGTTGAAAATTCAAGTATTATAGCTGATCTTTGTGAATTCTCTGCTCAGTTAAGGATGACTAAGTGTTTATGATCTGATCTCAATGGTAAACGTGTCAAGTAAAAGGTTTGTGAAAAATAAATATGTCAAGTGAAATATGGTGATAAGGTTGTTTTGCAAGCATCTTACATATTGATATAGGGCAATTGTCTTGGCATCCAGTTTAATGTTACCAATATTATTTGAATGGACAAGAGTTCCTCTGAGCTATGAACATGAATGATCTTGAATTATTCCTCTGAGTCATAGACATGAATTCCTCTGAGTCATTTTTTGAATTAGGCAAAAAGAGCCTTAGCTGCAAAGCTGAAATCTTCTTAATTATTCCTGGTGCCATGCATAGTCTTTATATAACTTGTGAAATGTTGTTTCCTAAATACCAATTTATTGTTGTCAATAACATTTCCTACCCCTATATTTGATCAAAAAAAAAATTAAATATATAATAATAATAAATAAATAAATAATAGTGTGACTATGAAAATCTCGTTTTAATTCTGATATTTGTCTTGAATGTCTATCTACTGTTTTTATTATAATCTTCGGCATGTTAAAAGCTATGCTAGTATGTCCTCTGAAGTTGTTTGTTTTTTAGCTGCTCAAATGTTTCCAACCTTACATATTATTACAGTTTGCATAATGGTAGTTTAAATGTATCCTTTTCTTCCTCCTTATATTTGGTTCATCTCTTCTTTATTTTTAGGTCTAAGTATATATTAAGTTAAGAATTATTTGCTGTTATGTTTACCTTTCACACAAATTGTTAGCCTTATGGTGATATATTTGCAGCATTCAAGGATTAAGTCTCTGATTCTAAACAATTTATTTCACATCCGTCTTTAGAGTCGTTTTTTATATTACAATACATTTTTTGCACTTTGTGAATCTTATTCTTGTTATCTGTACTAACAATATTTTTCAAGATTTTCCTTCAAAGGAAGATTTATTAACTGCAGGTGATCCTATTTGATTGCAGGAATTTGTTTCATCACTGATCTTTAGTTTTGCAGGGATGGAAAATATATTTTTTTGCAGGTATATCTTTTGCAGGTAGTACCAATGATTGGAGGCTATACTAATGTTTTGTGCAGGTACCTATCCGGCGGCATAAAGAATTCAACAATTGAAGGGTAACCATGGAAAGAGGAGAAAAGAGTTAAAGAAAGATGGATGAAGTTCTATTGAAGACTTACATAACTATTAAATCATACATAGTTCAAACTCAGTTGGTACAAACTTAGTTGCATTTGGCTATGCGCTAAGTTTGAGGGGGAGTGTAGAAAAGTACACTATTTGTAGCCGTTGAGAAATAGCCGTACATAGATCCGTTAGCATACAAAAGTAGCCATTGAGAAAAGGAAGACCTTCATCCTCACTTGTATATATAGTAGGCTATTTGTAGATTTTTACTCTTAAGTAAGAATACAATAAAACATTGATTCTTCTTCACTTCCTTGTCTACGTGCTTACCTTCATTGTAGTTTTTTCCTCTTCCTTCACACATTTCTCTCTTCTTCAATTCCTTCATAGTATTCATTCCTCTATAAATTCCACAGCTATTAGTATTGAAGAATTCGTGACTCTGGATTCATGTCAGAGTGTGCAATTAACTTTTGCTATGTTGGGGATCCTGCTGTAATACTATTACCTCAGGAACAAGCATATAAAGTTTCCATGATACAGTTGTAAAGCAGCTGCTTTTCATTGTGTTTTCTGATCTAAATTCTTCCAAGTATGCTGTTGCTGAATATTTTTAATGGACAACCAGAGCTCTTATGTGCAATTCCTTTATTTGATGGCACAAGAAGATATCCATCTCTGTATTTTTTTTAACATAAAATTGTCTGAGAATGTGAAAATCGAATGAAGCCTTATGTGGAGCATGAGGGTCTGGAAATCCATGCTGAATGGATTGGCAATCTCTTTATTAATCAAGAAGGTATATTTGTGGTTCATTATTCCTGAGGAACTACATTTCTTTTGTTTTATTTTTTTTTAAAATATTCTTGGTACTATTATTTACTTTTTGGTATCAGCTACCTATTGCCATAACTAAAGTTCTCAATGTTGCTCGATATCTATCTTTGTTTAGAAGATTGTAGCTTTTGAAAAATTATTTTCTGGTAGCTGGAAACCTAATATCTGTGGGAGAAATCCTAGTTAATTGAAGGCTGATGATTTTCTAGTAGTATAATTATCATCAGAAGAGTATGATTGGGTTGTTTCTCCTTGCAAGATGCCCTTCCGGGAAATCTTTCTCTACCCATCACGGACTGCCGAACATGTGGTGTTTATCAGTCCCTAAGACTGAATGACATCCCTGTTGGCTAAGTATGACTTCTTGGCATAAATATACATTATCTGCACTTGATTGGCTTTTATCATATTCAACCACCTCTAAATCTGAGGTGCTTGTATTCTGTTTTCTGTATTCTTTCCTGTCAACTTCCTTTCTGTCCTATCTATGCTTTTCTGGTCTACAGCAGTTAAGCTTGTCTAGCAAAATAAAGCTACAGATATACTGGCCATAGCAGATAGCAATGCAATCCTTATTTATGTCTAACTAAAGGTATCTTGATGTACTGATATGCACAAACTAGTGTCTCCAACATATAGTGTTCCTGTCTGGTATATTGTGAGATTTCCTGTATTTGAAGTCCCTGCTCTCAAGAATGCTGTTTGTTTTTCGCTCTCTTGGTATGTTCTCCTTTGCCATCTCTTTGTGACTCAGCTTTTCATGTTTTGGTCGAGCTGGAACCCGCTCTGGTAGCCTCACTGTGCTTTATCTATATTCACGTCTTCTCTCTGTTTTCTTGTGGAGCTACTGATTATAAGTTCTGATGAAGGCTCAGAATTAATCCCAGCAAAAAGTTGCAGTTTGAAACATTTAAGGATTTAACATTCACCCAATAGTGCATCAGTTTATGGGTTTAGGCCTTCCTTTCAAGCTTACTCCAGGAAAGAAAGCTAAAGATACTCTTTTGAGGCTTATTTGGGGGTGGTTATCCTACAAATGAATGATCCAAATCGCATACCTCTCATGTTCATGCATGTAATTAATATGAACTTCCATTTGTTTTTCTGGAAGTTCTTCAAGAGTTACTTTAGTTCGCAACCTTGACAGATTTTGGTTTAACAAGTAACAGCTGATCCTTTTGTTGGTGAAACCTAGAGTTCATTTTCTGCAGGTGCTCTCTTCTACAAATGGAAAGGTAGCCTTGGCATAGTGGTAAAATTTGTGGATGTATGAATTGAGATAATGCAACTTAAGTCATGAAAGTTGTGCCGTTTATGCAGGTAAATATAGAACCGAGGGTCTCATAGGAATCAAATTCTTATCCATTAGGATAGAGATATTGTTTGCTTGCCGTTTACTTCCTCAGGCCATACCAATAGATTTTGTTGTCGTTGGGAAATACTGGGTTCGATTGATTGATTGAAGTCATGAAAGTTGTACTCCTTTGTCGTAATGATTCAAACAAGTATTTGGTCAAACATCAATTAAGACTAAATTTTCAAAGTATTTAACAAAATAGTTTATCAAAATAGTAATTTGCATCATTTAGCACCAATGTGTAAAATACTTAACAATCTGATTTTAAACGATGTTTAACTACCTTCGTGTTTGATGAGGTGGGATAATATTTGTATATTCATTTTTTAAAAGGAGGGAGTAATATTTTTGTAAAATAAAGCGTAAGGGTACATTGCTCAATGTAATCGTCTAGAACTGTTCTCTCGACGTGGGTTATGAAAATTATAGATGCATTGTCTTGTATAATGTTAGTCTGGGCGGTCTCTCTCCATTTGCAGACAGTGGTGGCGGCGGGTCAACAACAAATACATGATTTATTTGTATTTCATTTTCTTTTTCCACTAGGGTTTGCAAGACAGTCTAATCGAACTGCACATAACAAAATAGATGATGAGGCAGGTCTTAGGAATAGGTCCCCTATGGGATAGGATCCCCTCACCGCTCCTCTCTCACCGCATGCGTGACCGCACGACACGTAGCAAAAAGTGGGGGTGGTGAGGCTGGGTGAGAGTAACCCTCATCCAGCCTCACCACCCCCTACTGCTGCCACGTGTCGCATCCTGGGCCGCGCGGTGAGGAGATCTCATCCCGTCCCCTATTGTCTATCGCCAACGGGTCTCACGCCACCGCGGCCATAAATCGGACGCTTCTCCTGCTGCAAAGAATTGGTGTTCATAACTATGACTACTGTAACTAAAAAATCTTGAATCCCAACCATTAAGGGTCTCTGTCACACCCAGTCCTAAAAGTAGTGTAGGGATGTAAATCAGGAACCCAACAGTCTGCTAGCAGGAGCTTGGTCATATACACAATAGTCTGCACAAGGAGCCTCCAGCACTGCAGACAAGCCTACAGGCCAAGGAGCTACAACACTATGCACTTGCTGGGAAGTGGCTCTTTTGCCTTTGGCAAGAATTAAATCTCTGATCTTCCTTTCGAGAACTCCTGCCCCGAACTAGTTGGGTTATGTCCTGGAGACCTATGACTACTGTTTCTAGATTGTACATTAGTTTGAAATTCTTATCGTGTCGTTATAACTATTAATCTTTTTACTATTTTGCGCCATAAGTTTGTAATTCTCCGTGTGCGTCCAAAACTACTAATAGCTTTTACTCTTTTCTGTTCTTTTTCAAACCCAGAATAGAAAAATAAAGTCATTATATGACGTAAAAAAAAGAAGAGAAAATTAACTAGTTATGGGTGCACAAATAGAATCGCAAACTTATGATGCAAAAGAGTAAAAAAAAAACTTAATAGTTATAATTACACGTTAAAGGTTTACGGTGTAATTTAGAGACAATAGTTATAGTTATAGACAACGTATCATTTTTCCCATAATGAAAACACAATAAGAATAGTCGAGTATTGATAAACCAAAAATATTCATCTGGTAGTCAACAAACAGTCAACGGTAAATCCAAGTTTAGCACGACCAACTTCTGCAGCTCGGCAGGATGCACTTCTACTCAGACAACCTGCACTTCAGCTCGGCAGGGCATAACTCTACCAAGGCATTCTGTAGCGCCCCGTCCCGAACCCTAGGGACAGAACCGGTACGTCCGCCGTATTCCACTAAGGGATATACAAGGCGTCTGTACGAATTCCTGCACTTATCAAAACGACACAGTATTTGCTTGCGGAAGCAGAATAAATCAATTCAAAACCCTAAATCGAAAGTAAATCCCCAAAATCATATATAATCAACATCAAGTCAAAATCCCCTAAACGACATCGTAAAGTGCGTAAAATGAAATCCTAAGCTAAGTCTTCAAATGAAATAATGAATAAAATAAACTTCCTCAATTCTTGATCCTCAATCTCCAAATAGTTCCTACGAGTCCCACGAGTCCACTCTGAATCTTCTCCAACCCATATATAATCATATCCCGAATCGTCTCCAAGAAAACAAAATGAACGGTGTGAGCGACAAAAACGTCACTCAGTAGGTACCCTGCCTGCATCGGACCCGTGAGATCATACATGCTAGGACAGTAGTGAAATACGTATAAGTACTGTAATACGAAAATAGCATGTCCACGTTTTCACAAATACATATAACGATCATAAATTCTTAAAATAATCAAACACATAATCATGCGTAATGAGCGTGCAATGCAATGCCACATACGTGATACATGATAAACCTATATTCTCAGAAACATTCATCTAATCGTGCAATGCATGACCTCGGATCCTAACAGAACGGAACGAACAGATCAGAAATGCGACTTACGTCTCGCATATCCTAACAGAACAGAACGGAACAAAACAGAACATATCATATATGCAATGTCGTGATGCATGAATGCACATAAATCATACACAGAATCCTTCATTCACTTTCCCTTTCCCTTTTCTTTTTCCTTTTTCCTTTTCTTTTTCTTTTTCCTTTTTCTTTTTCGCTCCTTATTCTTTTTCCATCCTTTTCTATTTTCCTTCATCCTCAGATTCTCCCTCTGCAACTTCTGCGATTCCTAAATTCTGACTTTCAAAATTCGTTCCACCCCGCCCCTTTCAGCCGACACCCTCTCCCGCTCCCTCACCCGCTCCCTCTCTCCTCCACCCCCTCCAGCCGTACCACCCCCAACCCCCTCACCTTCACCCTCAGCCGCCCCATCCCCTCCAGTTCGCCCCCCAGCACCACCCACTGACCAGCCCGCACCCCCTTCAGCTGTAGCGCCCCGTCCCGAACCCTAGGGTAAGAACCGGTACGCCCGTCGTATTCCGCTCAGGGATATACAAGGCGTCTGTACGAATCCCTGCATTTATCAAAACGACACAGTATTCGCTTGCGGAAGCAAAATAAATCAACTCAAAACCCTAAATCAGAAGTAAAATCCATAAACCATAAGTAGTCAACATCAAGTCAAAATCCTCTAAACGACATCGTAAAGTTCATAAAATGAAATCCCTAAGCTAAGTCCTCAAATAAAATAATAAATAAAATAGAACTTCTATAATCCTCGGTCATCAGTCCCCAATCAATCTCTATGAGTCCCAGTGAGCCCACTCAGAGTCTTCTCCAACCCAATATAATCGTACCCTGATTCGTCTGCAGAAAAACAAAACAAACGGTGTGAGCGACAAAAACGTCACTCAGTAGGTACCCTGCCTGCATCGGCCCTGTGAGATCATACATGCTAGGACAGTAGTGAAATACATATAAGTATGTTAATACGAAAATAGAATGTCCAAGTTTTCACAAATACGTATAACGGCCAGAACTTCTTAAAACAACGTTTAACGGTCATAACTTCTTAAAACAATCAAACATATAATCGTGCGAAATGAGTGTGAGATGCAATGCCACGTACGTGATGCATGATAAACCTACTTTCTCAGAAACATTCACTAATCGTGCAATGCATGACCCCGGGTCCTAACAGAACGGAACAGAACGGAACGGATCAGATATGCGACTTACGTCTCGCATATCCTAACAGAACAGAACGGAACAGAACAGAACATATCATATCATATATGCAATGTCGTGATGCATGAATGCACAGAAACCATACATGAAATCTTTCATTTACTTTCTCTTTTCCTTTTCTTTTTCTTTTTCATTTCCTTTATTTTTCCTTTTCTTTTCACAGTTTGCTTCCTTGTGCTTTTCGTCTCTGCAATTTCAATTTTCCTCCAATCTTTTTCCTGAACCTCAGATTTTCCAAAACCCTGCAACCCCTTCCCCCCCCCACTTCGGTTTCGTCCAACCTTCCCTTTTCAATTTCTAACTTCTTTATGACTTAGTTCCCCGGCCCCTGCCGACCCTCTCCCTCAGCCCTCCCCCCACTCTCAACCGCCCCCCACCTCCCTCAGCCCCCTACCAGCCGCACCACCCCCAGTCCCGCCAACCCCCAGCCGACTCCCCTCTTCAACCGCAACCCCACCCCAGCCCCCAACCCTCTAGTCGGCCCCCACCTAACCAGCCGCACCACCCCCCAACCAGCCTCTCAGCCGCCCCCAAGCCTTATTCCTCCATCCGGTAGCACATGGTCATAGCCCACCACCACCGGCCACGCGCCGCCCCTCCCTCAGCCCCCCTTCAACTCCCTTGTTCCTCCATCCGGCAGCACGTGGTCATAGTCCACCACCACCGGCCACGCGCCGCCGGCACAACCACCTCTTCCTACGATTCCGATATTCACACGCACATCAAAAATCAAATCTTTTTTGAGTTTCCATACGAAAATAGCATCATACATATATATACATATACGATCATATATACGGACATACAATTCATCACATATACATATAATCTAATAATCAAGCATCTATACAATCACAAATACTAATGCACGGTCTCGTTTTCATAGAGAAATTAAAGACTTTTGTTTGTTTCATTCAACGGATGTTAAGGGGGCACCTACCTGGCACTTAAAGGCAGTTTCCTATGCGTTTGAATGGGTTGATCGGGTTGGTGGTGTTCTTCCAAAACCGGCGGCCTTGAGCGTTTGGAAGCAAGAAAGCGTTCTTTTCTTCTCTCTTTGAGGAAGCGCCGTATGTTTTTGGTGAGGGGAGGAAGAGTCTAAGCGCAGTATAAATAGAATTTTGTTAGGGTTTAGGGAAAATTTTCCTAATCAAATTAGGTTTTCTAATTAATTAGGCACAATTGACCTTTTTGCCCTTTTTAAAAAAAATGGGATATAACATTCTCCCCCCTTACAAAAAGTTTCGTCCTCGAAACTTGTGTGCTACGTAATCGGTAACTTAGTAGTCCTATATAACTCATTTACATAAATCATGACCAAACTTAGTATCCCTTGCGTATTCCAACATGTTACCCATCTCACTTCCTCGATACAGGCCTAAGTCCTCAAATCATTCAGTGTGTATATTTACAATGTAATATTCAAATCCATTGTTCTTCGCCTGATAGATCGTAACCTATTCTTCCTATCGTTCTCGAATCAACCTTAAGGGTATCGTCACTATACTGACTTCATAACTTAATCGTCCGTCTATATCGTACTTATATTTGCTATCATGAGCAACCCCCCCTAAAATCAGTTCTTAGGCGTAGTGCAATCTTTAACTTAACACCTTGTTCATAAAACTCATCCCTGAAGCTTTATGTATTCTTCGGAATACGTTGTACTCTAGTACGATTTAACTTATTCATCACTAGCATCTCACAAGATGATCTAGTCCTTATAGGGCTCAGTCCTTACTTAATTCTC
Source organism: Eustoma russellianum (assembly GCA_036186865.1). Taxonomy (NCBI): domain Eukaryota; kingdom Viridiplantae; phylum Streptophyta; class Magnoliopsida; order Gentianales; family Gentianaceae; genus Eustoma; species Eustoma russellianum. The sequence goes on from AP025072.1 coordinate 19,342,173, forward strand.
TATAATTAGTGCTTACAACCTTCTACTTATACCACTTGACGTGTATCATTCAACTTATTGCAATCTACAATACCGGATTCTTAAACTTATCACATATGATTCATCTTCTAGACAATTAACCATACTAACATCCTTTGTGTATACCAATATAGTAACCGTTACCATTCCTTAACACCACCAAGTCTTCAAAATCAGCTCTTATATACTTACGAACTAGATCTATGATCATGCTCTTAATTTCTCAGAGATATGGTCAGCAGCCTAGTGTGCGAAATATGTGTATGGACATTTTTTTCCTCAAGTTTAAAGGAAAGTAGCTTACATAGCTATAACTTTGAATATAGCTTTGACTATTTAAAATAATAAACCTTCTAATTTTTGTAAACACAAAACCCAAAGTATCATGGATTTATTTTCGCAACGCGATATCTCAAACGACCATTTTAAAAAAAACAATGATATAACTTGTTCGTAAGGCATTCTGGTAAAATTGCGTCAAAACAGTTGAAAACTTAACAATGTAGGGTTCTATGAAACGGTTTGAATACGGTACCTTTCGTTTTCAAAAACAGGTATATATTTTGAAAGCTACCTTTTTTTTTCACAAACGTTTAGTATGTTCATCACAAGCGGATAAATATCTTCAAAACATTTAAACAGTTAAACTGCTTGCAATATCGGTAGTCGTCAAATTAAATTAAGTTTGACAGAAAAAATATATAGATGTAATAAAAATGGAAATTTGAAATATTCTGTAAGAAATATATACAAACACATCGTTTTTACAAGACATCAATATTTTAAAAGTTTCCCCTTTTTCAAGGTCGTCAAACAAATTGAAATTTTTATTATACTGATTTACAAATACGAAAAAAAATTAGCCTGGTAAAGTTTAGTAGACTATATAAAGAAATAAGACTTAATAATGTTTTTCGAAAATAAAATGTCTTTTGAAGTCCGTGTAAAATATAGGTGTAACTCGGTGTACGTGCTAGTATAAAATATTTATCTGCTAGAGAAATAATAGTCCAATATTTCGTATAATTTCTATAATCCATCTTTATTTTCAAAAGAACAATATGTCTATGTATCGTTTCTTATAAGTCTAATCTTCACCTACTATGTTAAAATCTTTATCTTAAATTGTTCAATCCTAGCATGGCACATTAAATAGTTATCTACTTAAGGTGTTCTAATTCACCATGCTTCCGCGCGCCATACTGATCCACTGTATTTCTTTACTTGGTTATTTGAACCGCTAATTTTCTTAGTTAAATCTCACGTGCACAAGCAACTGCTATTAGTTCATGCTTACTCTATTTCAATTCAAGTCTACTAGATTCAAACCAAATATTCCGATGTCAACATTTAACCCACAATTTGTAATGATATAGTATTCTAAGGCACATACTGTAGTCGATTCTCGGATGTCGCTATTGTTCAATACCTCTAATAAGACTAATATCGTTGACCTATTTTGATTACCCAGCATTCAACATCTTAACCCTAGACTATAAATTTCTTGGTACAATATCCTTAACTAAACTCCTCAAATTACAACGCCAATCGTTATTTAATTTCTAACATTCTACTATAAATCATCTCTTAGCATTTATCATACTATTATAATTCATTTCTTAGTAGCTATGGTCACAACTTACACCTAAGCTTGCTCTGATGTTACCGCCCAAGTAGGAATATGGACTCGCTTTACTTTACCCTAAAGGTAGCGAGTACCATGTTGCGGTTATGGTAAGGCATGCCTAGTTACTGCCTGACCCATTAATATGTCAACTAACGTTTGTAGCATGGTATTCTGACTAACATCGTAAATTCATTCAAATCAATTATATAGTATTCAACTAGGGTTACTAAGATCATAGCTTAGAGAGTTATGATCAACCTTAGATAAAGGAGAATTGTACGGGATATCCTAGGTATACGTGTTTCAAAACCGATCGACTTCTTAAGTTTAGGATCATAACTTATTTCTAGGATCATTCTTAGCATCATCATTTCTTAAGTCTAAGATCACGTCTTATTTCCAAATCGTAATTAGTACATAATCAACACTTATTACTGAATCAGTACTTATGTCTAAAGTCAACTCTTAATCGAGATCGTTACTTATATCTAAGATCATGACTTAAGTTCAGGATCATCGCTTATAACTGAGATCAATACCTATGTTCATGATCATCGTTTATGTTCAAATCATCACTTATGTCTAAGATTGTGACTTAGAGGCAAAATCGTAACTTATCTTCTAATATCATGGCCTAATTCTACTTTTCTGCCGTGCATCTAGAGCCATGATCTGAAGATCGTATTGTCGGCCTGTAATACCTCTTGAACTAATGAAATTAGATCCAAAGTGATTGGCGGTGTCAGTTGTGCTGCGCCACCACTCCTCCGCGTCCACTTGTAGAAGAATCTCAAGTCCGAGTGCGGTAGTGGTGGAGCCTGTGGCTGTTGATGTTGTTGCACCACAGCTTGGGTCATGACCAATAGTGCGTCGGTCAGGGCCTGGGGAGCACGACTTGCGGTGGAGCCCCATTCTCAGATCACTTAGTCTAAATCAAACCTATTCTAAGATCAAACTTAGTGTCGGATCATAGCTTACGTCTAGAATCCAACTTAGTCTCAGATCACAGCTTATGTCTAGAATCAAACTTAGTCTAAGATCAACTTACATTTAAGATCGAAACTTAAGTCTATAGTCATCTCTTACGTCTAAGATCATTTCTTAATTCTACGTTTTCCGCAGTAGATCTAGAGTCTCGGCTCTGATACCACCTGTAGCGCCCCGTCCCGAACCCTAGGGTCAGAACCGGTACGCCCGCCGTATTCCGCTCAGGGATATACAAGGCGTCTGTACGAATCCCTGCATTTATCAAAACGACACAGTATTCGCTTGCGGAAGCAAAATAAATCAACTCAAAACCCTAAATCAGAAGTAAAATCCATAAACCATAAGTAGTCAACATCAAGTCAAAATCCTCTAAACGACATCGTAAAGTTCATAAAATGAAATCCCTAAGCTAAGTCCTCATATGAAATAATAAATAAAATAGAACTTCTATAATCCTCGGTCATCAGTCCCCAATAAATCTCTATGAGTCCCAGTGAGCCCACTCAGAGTCTTCTCCAACCCAATATAATCGTACCCTGATTCGTCTGCAAAAAAACAAAACAAACGGTGTGAGCGACAAAAACGTCACTCAGTAGGTACCCTGCCTGCATCAGCCCTGTGAGATCATACATGCTAGGACAGTAGTGAAATACATATAAGTACGTTAATACGGAAATAGACTGTCCACGTTTTCACAAATACGTATAACGGTCAGAATTTCTTAAAACAACGTATAACGGTCATAACTTCTTAAAACAATCAAACATATAATCGTGCGAAATGAGTGTGAGATGCAATGCCACGTACGTGATGCATGATAAACCTACTTTCTCAGAAACATTCATCTAATCGTGCAATGCATGACCCCGGGTCCTAACAGAACGGAACGGAACGGAACGGATCAGATATGCGACTTACGTCTTGCATATCCTAACAGAACAGAACGGAACAGAACAGAACATATCATATCATATATGCAATGTCGTGATGCATGAATGCACAGAAACCATACACGAAATCTTCCATTTACTTTCTCTTTTCCTTTTCTTTTTCTTTTTCATTTTCCTTTATTTTTCCTTTTCTTTTCACAGTTTGCTTCCTTGCGCTTTTCGTCTCTGCAATTTCAATTTTCCTCCAATCTTTTTCCTGAACCTCAGACTTTCCAAAATCCTGCAACCCCTTTCCCCCCCACTTCGGTTTCGTCCAACCTTCCCTTTTCAATTTCTAACTTCTTTATGACTTAGTTCCCCGGCCCCTGCCGACCCTCTCCCTCAGCCCTCCCCCCACTCTCAACCGCCCCCACCTCCCTCAACCCCCTACCAGCCGCACCACCCCCAGTCCCGCCAACCCCCAGCCGACTCCCCTCTTCAACCGCAACCCCACCCCAGCCCCCAACCCTCCAGTCGGCCCCCACCTAACCAGCCGCACCACCACCCCAACCAGCCTCTCAGCCGCCCCCAAGCCTTATTCCTCCATCCGGCAGCACGTGGTCATAGCCCACCACCACCGGCCACGTGCCGCCCCTCCCTCAGCCCCCCCTTCAACTCCCTTGTTCCTCCATCCGGCAGCACGTGGTCATAGCCCACCACCACCGGCCACGCGCCGCCGGCACAACCACCTCTTCCTACGATTCTGGTATTCACTCGCACATCAAAAATCAAATCTTTTTCGAGTTTCCATACGAAAATAGCATCATACATATATATACATATACGATCATATATACGGACATACAATTCATCACATATACATATAATCTAATAATCAAGCATCTATACAATCACAAATACTAATGCACGATCTCGTTTTCATAGAGAAATTAAAGACTTTTGTTTGTTTCATTCAACGGATGTTAAGGGGGCACCTACATGGCACTTAAAGGCAGTTTCCTATGCGTTTGAATGGGTTGATCGGGTTGGTGGTGTTCTTCCGAAACCGGCGACCTTGAGCGTTTGGAAGCAAGAAAGCATTCCTTTCTTCTCTCTTTGAGGAAGCGCCGTATGTTTTTGGTGAGGGGAGGAAGAGTCTAAGCGCTGTATAAATAGAATTTGGTTAGGGTTTAGGGAAAATTTTCCTAATCAAATTAGGTTTTCTAATTAATTAGGCCCAATTGACCTTTTTGCCCCTTTTTAAAAAAATGGGATATAACATCAGCCCCCACCCCCTTCAACTCCATTGTTCCTCTACCCGGCAGCACGTGGTCATAGCCCACCACCACCGGCCACGCGCCGCCCCTCCCTCAGCCCCGCCTTCAACTCCCTTGTTCCTCCATCCGGCAGCACGTGGTCATAGCCCACCACCACCGGCCACGTGCCGCCGGCACAACCACTTCTTCCTACGATTCCGATATTCACAGGCACATCAAAAATTTTTCATACAAAAATAGCATCATACATATATATACATATACAATCATATATACGGACATACACTTCATCATATATACATATAATCTAATAATCAAGCAGCTATACAATCACCAATACGAATGCACGATCTCGTTTTCATAGAAATTAAAGTTTATCCTTTGTTTCATTCAACGGATGTTAAGGGGGCACCTACTTGATAATTAATACGCGTTGAAAGGATTGATCGGGTTGGTGGTGCTCTCCCGAACATACGGCTTGAAACTAGAAGAAGGAGAATCATTTTTCCTCTGGGAGAAGGCGTTGTGCGTCTATGTAGCAGAGAAGAAGTCTAAGCGTTGTTTAAATAGAAATTTGATTAGAGTTTAGGGAAAATTATCAAATCCAATTAGGTTTTCTAATTAGGCCCCATTTGACCTTTTTACCCTTATTTAAAAAAATGGGATATAACACATTCACTTATTATCAGAAACAATAAACAATGTATCGCTTAAGGGCTTCACCTCGGTCCCGGGCTCCAGCTTCGGCCTCTGCTTAGAAGGGACATACTCCAAATCATTTTAGCCAGATCAGAGCAGGATTATGGCGGAGCATTATTCAGACCCATTTTTGCACCTCGGCAAACCCTTGCCAGGTGTCAAGCGTGGCTCAGCTTCATTAAACATGGGACCACTTGGCAGATGTATAGTATAAAGGACAGGTACACATTATACTTTCCAGCCTGCATACGCCAGAGTCCCATTAGCTACTGGTCCCACCAGCAGGCCTAGCGGTCCCCTCAGCAGACCTATAATGTCGTAGCTCGTCTGCACAAGAAAACATCCCCTCTGCCATCAGAGGCAAAGGAGGGAGGAGAACAACAAAAGCAAGGCAAGGAGGACAAAGAAAAGGATCCGAAACATTTTCTCTGCTCCAAGGGGCTATACCAGAAATCTCCATACACAAACATTGTGAGATCTTCTCAACTCTTAAAAACATAAAGATATCTCAGTGAGAATGACCCAAACTGACTTGAGCGTCGGAGGGTTTTACCCGGGGTCACACCCTCGAGACCTCTGATCTTTGCTTCCCTGTGCAGGTCATCAAGGAAGTTTTGAATTGACAAGTCCAAGCAAGCAAACGACGTTTATTTCAGATCATCTCTGATCCTTGGTGAATATCCAGCTTCATCATTTGGCGCTAGAAGGAGGGCCCTATATCCCTCAATCCAGTAAAAGATTTCTAAACTCAGAAACAACCAACATTCTACCATGGTTAGAGGTCGCCGTGAAGGTTTGGGTGAGTCATCCAACCCGCAACGACGAATGGTTACCCACTCAGGTATCCCAGAACAGGATTTTTGGGAACCTGAGCAACGTTATCCTACTCCAGAAATATCAATGGAGGACAGAGACAAAGCGATGAAATATGTCGCTGAAAACTTAAACATATTTGAGGCTGTAGTGGAACAGCTCAAAGGCAAACAAAAGGAGGTGGAGGATATGGATGAAGATCCCCCTCTTCATCCTAAAGAAATATCATAAAACCAATCCTCCAGACCCCCTAGAGCTTTAAAGCTCCAACGGTGGAGTCAGAGCCTATGGCCAGACAGCGTCTGAGCGTAAGGTCTCGGTGCCTTAAGAGCATCCCAAAGGAAGATGAAGTTCATCGCAGGACGGGAACTTACTATGAAGAGCACAGGCAAGAATTTGTGCAGGCAGTCCAGGAAAGTCCTTTTTCTTGGGATATTGCGGAATATTTGGCACCAGACATCTTCAAGGTGCCAAAGATGGATACTTATGATGGGACGACATACCCAACAGATTATCTTTTTCAGTTCCAAACTGCAATGGGTCTGAAAAATGTCCCATATCCCCTGCGTTGCAAAACTTTCCCGATGTATTTACGAGGAAAAGCAAGAAGGTGGTTCCAAGAGCTCCCATCAAAGTCAGTGGATCTTTCAAGCAGCTGGCGCAAAAGTTTAAATCCTAGTTTGTCTCCAGCACACCCTTTGTGAAGAACTCATCACATTTGATGACCTTAAGGCAAGGTCCAGATGAGTCTGTGCTGAAATATATGCAACGCTTCTCAGATGAGTCACTGCAAGTTAGTGACAGAAATGAGGGCGTTAAGGCAACTGCCTTTATCAATGGGCTCCGAGCTGGTCGCCTCTTCACTCAACTTGCCGAAGAGGGACCCACAATGTTAAGAGAATGCTTGGAGAAAGCCCACCAATTTGCCCGAGGTGAAGAGGCAAATAGATTGAAATGGGAGGCCGAGCAGGGAGCTCAGCAAGAAAGCCGATCTAGGTTCAAAAAAGAAGATAGGTGTAGTGAAGGAAAAGACCGCGAGCGGCACAGTGCGTTTGATCGCATGGGTGAAAGAGGCAAAGAAGGTAAAGAGGGTTTACTTTTTTTAGCCTCTAAGGAGAATATCTTAGCTGTCATGGAGAAAGATGGCTTGAGGCTTGATCCTAAACCTCTGAATGGGTCCAGTGAGAGAAAGGACCCAAAGCTATACTACCGATATCACAGAGATATTGGACATGACATAGAAGACTGCAGGCAGTTGGCTCAAGCCATTCGGCAACTAATAGAGCAGGGTCACTTAAAGCAATTCTATGACCCACGTTCACGTCTGCATAATCGGTTGGACTTTCACAAGAACCCCCAAGGACAAATGCCGACCAGAGTCCCCACCTCGGCACCGTAGGTCGGATGACGATGAGGAGCAAGGAAGACGTAGGGCTGCAGGTCAGCCGCAAGTCAATTTTATTATCTATACCATCTCTGGAGGACCACCTTATACAGGCCGAGGTGAATCCAGTTCTGCGGGAACCTCATCTGGTCCGCCAGCTAAGAGAGCTAAGGTGGTTAAGGAGCTGACTTATGGGCCAGAAGATCCCATTCCACTTGACTCCAACAACACAGGTTTAGTAATAGATATGTGTATACACTTAGCTCCAGATAAGATTGTGGAGGTCCGACGTATTTATGTGGATACCGGTAGTGCCGTGAATGTGATGTTCTACCATGTATATCAGCAGCTGGGCCTACCAGATTCTTTAATGAGGCCCGTCACTTCTTCATTGTATGGTTTCACTGGTGCTGCAGTTCGGGCAGCAAGTCTGGTCACACTCAGTTGCAGCTTTGGTAAACCCCCGGCCTACCGTTGTCTATGGATAGACTTTGTGGTCATCAAGAAGAAGTTTGCATACAATATTCTGTTAGGTCGACCAGCCTTGGTGGCATTGGAAGCCATTGTATCACCTCTGCACGTTAGCATGAAGTTTCCCACCCCTGCTGTGGTGGTGACAATCTAAGGTGGTATACAAGTGGCGCAGAGTTGCTATATCGTTGCTACTCAATGCAATGAGGCAATTCAACAGATCAGCCTTGATGAGCTGATACCTTCAGATGAGGAACGTTTACAGTCAGATGATGCAGTCCAGGACTTCATCCTTGATCCGAGCCGATCTGAAAATGTTATAAAAATTAGGACATGGATGCCACCTGAGCTGCTAACTCAGCTGCAGGATCTGTTGAGAGAATTTTCAATTATCTTTGAATGGACTGCCAAAGATATGCCTGGGATCCCCTCACATTTGGCTAAGCACAAGCTAAATGTTGATCCTCAAATAAAGCCAATAAAGCAAAAGAAGCGAAATTTTGCTCCAGAAAGGATCAAAGTCATTGCAGAAAAAGTCAAGAAACTCCTTGCTGCGAAATTCATTGTGGAAGTTCTTTATCAAATCTGGTTGGCTAACCCAGTGGTGGTCCCCAAGCAAGATGAATCATGGAGGATGTGTATAGATTACACTGATCTCAACAAAGCATGTCCAAAAGATTGTTACCCCTACCTAAAATCGATATGTTAGTGGATTCAACACTTGGACATGAGATCTTTGATTTTTTGGATGCCTTCAAAGGCTATCATCAAATTGACATGGCAAAGGAAGATGAAGAAAAAACTGCATTCATAACAGAGTCAGGTACTTATTGTTATGTAACCATGCCGTTTGGATTAAAGATGCGGGGGCTACCTACCAACGTCTGGTCAACTCTTTGTTCAGTGAACAAATTGGTCAGATAATGGAAGTTTATATTGATGATATGCTCATCAAGAGCAGGTCTCTTGATCAGTATATTCAGAACTTAAGAGAAGTCTTCATTGTGCTGAGAGACTCACACATGAGGCTGAATTTGAAGAAGTGCACATTTGGGATACGTACTGGAAAATTTCTGGGGTACATGGTCTCCAAGGAAGGGGTGTAGGAAAACCCTGCTAAGATTGAAGCTTTACAGAACATGCGTCCTCCCAGGAATGTGAAAGAAGTACAGAGGTTAACAGGCAGAATTGCAGCGCTGAGCAGATTTCTCTCCAAGTCTGCCGAAAGATCTCTTCCTTTCTTTCAGATATTGAAGAAGAAAACAGCTTTCCAATGGCATGATCAGTGGCAAAGATCTTTTGATGAGTTAAAATCCCATTTGGCCGAAGTGCCGATGTTAACTTCACCTCTGCCCGGAGAAGCGCTTTATGTGTATCTTTCCACATGTAAAGAATCTGTTAGTGCAGTCCTGCTCAGGGAGCAGGATGTTGTGCAAAAGCCCATCTACTTCGCAAGCAAAATTCTACATGGACCCGAAGTGAGATACCCCAATGCTGAGAAGGTAGTCTTGGCACTCATAGTGGCTGCAAGGAAGTTCAGGCCTTATCTGCAAGCTCATCCCATCATAGTGGTTACAGATTAGCCCTTGAAACAAATTCTGACGAGGCCAGATACTTCTGGCTGAGCTGCCAAATGGGCTGTGGAGCTTGCAGAGTATGATATTCAATAAAATTCACGGACTTCAATCAAAGTCCAAGCTTTGGCAGACTTATTGGCTGAAGGAATATCTGTGGAGGAAGATGTTCATCCAGTGGATGATTGGACTTTAGACGTTGATGGATCTTCCTCCAAGGACGGATGTGGAGCAGGTCTCCTAATAATTAACCCCAACAAGGAAGAATTAGAATATGCCTTGAGTTTTTTGACTTCGAAGCAATTAACAACGAGGCAGAATATGAAGCTTTAATAGCAGGGCTGGGCCTTGCAAGAAAGTTGGGGGCAGAACGAATCATTTCCCGAAGTGATTCACAGTTGGTCGTCTCTCAGACCAATGGGGATTACGAAGCTAAGGAGGAAAACATAAAAAAATATTAGGCCAAAGTACAGCGGCTCGGCCAGACATTTGAGCGCTTCATCATTGAGCATACCCCCAGGTCGGCCAAGAAGAGAGCTGACGCGCTATCTCGGCTTGCTTCATCTACTTCGACCACTTTGGGAAAAAAAATAGTCATGGAGCTAGTGAAGCATCGTACTTATGATGCCAATGAAGTGCTGCAGGTTGATTATTGTAATACATGGATGGATGAAATTGTTAACTTCCTGCAGCATGGAACTCAGCCTGAGGATAAACGGGCAGCTCGATGTCTTTGGTTAAAGGCAGCAAGGTATGCTCTCTTTATCGACCACCTTTATAAAAAGTCATTTTCACAGCCTTGGTTAAAATGTGTAACTGAAGACGAAGGAGACTACATCCTTTGGGAGATGCACAAAGGAATCTATAGGTCTGGTGCTCGGTCTTTAGCGCGAAAATGCTACCTTGCTGGGTTTATTGGCCCACTCTGCATCATGCTACAGAAGAATTGGTCAAGAAATGTCAAGCATGCCAAGTCCGTGCTCCAATCTCTCATTTGCCTAGTCAAGAGTTCACTGTCATTGCAAGCCCTTGGCCTTTTGTGCAATGGGGACTAGATCTTGTTAGACCTCTGTCCTGAGCTCCAAGTTCAGTCAGATTCTTGGTTGTTGCCATTGATTACTTCACCAAATGGGTGGAAACAGGGCCCTTGGCTACTATAACTGGGGGTCAAATAAAGAAGTTCTAGTGGAAGAACGTCATTTGCCGCTTTGGCCTTCCACAAGTTCTCATCTCATATAATGGAAAGCAATTTGCTGATGACCCCGTCAAAAGTTGGTGTGCTGAGCTCAAAATTGAACAATGATTCACTTGGGTAGCACACCCTCAAGCAAATGGGCAAGTTGAGTTGGCAAATAGAACAATCAAGGATGGCTTAAGGAAGCATTTATACAAAACTGGGGAGAGTTGGGTGGATGGACTCCCTAGTATATTATGGGTATATCGGACTACTCCTTCCACTTCCACCAAGGAAACACCTTTTTCCTTGGTTTATGGCACTAAGGCAGTCATTCCAGCTGAAATTGGTTCCAGCTCTGCTAGGGTAAATCATTACTCTGCTCAGACAAATGACCAGATGCTGCGTTTGAACTTGGATGAGTTGGAAGAGAGAATGGAACAAGACCATGTCCGCATGGCTCAATACAAAAATCTAATTGCTCAGTACTATAATTCTCTAGTACGACCAAGGTTTTATCAAGTGGGAGATTTAGTATTGCGCAATAATGAAGCAAGTCATGCAGCACCAACTGGGATTTTTAACCCCAAGTGGGAAGGTCCTTATCGAATAGTCGAAGTGCATTCAGCGGGAGCTTACAAATTACAAACCTTGGAAGGCAAGACTTTACCAAGGACTTGGCATTCTACACATCTAAGACTTTTACATCAGTGATGTACAAAGTATTTCACCTCAGCAGGACTGATTTGGCTGAGCAGGACTCGATCAAGCAAGACCTCAGCAGGCCTGAGGCAGGTGCCCATTAAAGGACAAGTTCTGTGAATAAGATTCACAATCATCAACTACTAGCAGGGCTAGAAAAAGTGTAAATCATTTGTATAGCTATCAGCAATGCTGAAGTTTGAATAAAACAGTGTTTTATGGCAGTGCCAGAATTAAGATTACGCAAAAAGTAATCTTTCATCTTGCTTAACAGAACAAATGAAGTAACAGGTTTACTTTATTTCAAAAGAGTGGAATTATTTTATTCACAGTCCAAATATTAACTTGCGTCTCAACTATTAGCTAAATCGAAGTTAAGGACTTATCATTCAAGAAGCTCAGCAGGATTGCAACCTAACAGAAGCAACATGAGGCCCCTGGCAGAGCCGAGGTCAAGTACTTGCACTATGAAGCTAAGTATGATTAATAAAGTCTTTAGCAGGGCCGAAGTCAAATATTTATACCCGTGGTAAAGCCGAGGTCAAGTACTTGCATTACGAAACCAAGCATTACGGTTAAAGTCTTTGGCAGAGCTGAAGTCAAAAGCCGAAGTCAATTACTTGAAAATTTTGAAAATAAAAATAAGGCAAGCTGAGGAGCACAAGTTGAAAGAAATGATATTTTCATTCAGAAAATGTGACTATTACAACTACTGAAAAATACAAAAGGAAAAGTCCTATTCTAATCTTCATCCTCCTCTGGGTCCCTGAGATCAGCCCCGTCCTTGAACAATTCCAGTTGTTTGTCAAATAAGCTTTCAGCTTCAGGGTTGTAGAGGTCGGCAATTTGAAGATGATCCTTATCCAAGGCTGGATAAACTTCACAGCAGGCATCTATTGCATATGTTTGGCCCATCGCCAGCACTGAGCTCTGCATCTTCAGGAGGTTGTCAGAAAAATACTCTGACCTTCTGAACTCAGCAACAACAGTCTTCTTGATATCTTCAGCTTGGAGCTCAAACTGATGAGTGAGCTCAGCTTTGTAGGACCTGAAAGACACCACTAGAAGGGGGGGTTTGAATAATGGGTGTGGAAAATTTGGTATTTAAAATTGTTTTAAACCAAAAACCCAACTTCTGAAAACAGTTTCTGTTTTCAGGACCTGTTTTGTGACGTTTGAAAAACTAGGTTATAGGTCTTCAAAAATTCTGAAATTTGGAGGGATCTTAGTCTCAGATGTTCTGAGTATTTTCTAAAAATTTCAGATCAAAATTCAACCTTTAACCCTTTTAAAAATCGTTGGTGGTCAGATTGCACAAATCTGCCAGAAACTGTAGTCTGAATTGAAAAATTTATTATGATTAAACCGTGGCTCCAAATGATTTGAAAATTAAATGACAAGCCCTTTAATATGTGTATTTAATTGGGTTGAAACATTTTTGAAAACTTCCTCTGGGAAGTTAGTCAAATATGTTCAAAGTCTCAACCGTTGCAAGCCTGAAAATCAGAATGCACTAGTCTCAGAACTTTTGACGTTTGGATGACTTATACTTGTCCAAAAGGGTTGAAACTTACGCCAATTGTACCTTAAAACATGTGGCTATGTTTCTAGAAAGTTTCATGATTTTTAAAATTCGTTTGATATTTTTAAGATCATGACGAAAATGATGCACTGTGCTGGAAACTGAAAGTAAGTGCTGAAAAGTAAAGAACACAAGGAATTGTATACTGGTTCGGTTAAATCAACCTACTCCAGTCTTCAAGGACATCTCCCTCGGTTATCACTAATCACAAAACAACAAACAACACCTTACCACATAGGGTTGATAGAGTTATACACCAACTCCAACCCTTTACAAACCTTACAAGCAATCACAATGATCACGAACACCACCACCGAACGGATGAAGGTTTGATCACACCTAGATCAACCTTTCACAAGAATATGGCGTTTATGTTGGTATGAATGAAGCCTATACAATGTATTTGAAAATAGATACAATAGGCTTTGAGAGAGAAGAAGAAAGAAATGTAGAAGAAGATGATGAAGAACATGTTTTGCTCTTAAGCTTTGTAAAACTTGTCTTGTATTTTGTTTGCTCTCCTTCTTTCCTTTTTATCAAGAAGTGGCCGCCACGTATTGCATTTCTTCCCCTTGGAAATTATCTTTTAAGTCCTTAGAAGATTATCTTGCATCATTGTGACATTCACTTTCTTATTTGGCAACACTTCATTGGATGATCATTATAGCCTTGCTTACTTGGCACTCATTGATTGGATGAAAGTTGTCATCATTTGGTGACTGTATAAATATGAAAATAACACTTAAAAATATGTGCCAATTAGTCATAAAAATGTTGCCATAAGTCACATAATAAATTCCATAAAATTTGCAAGATAATTCATCTCCATTAGTAACCATAAAAGCGGCCACTTGAATGCTTCACATGCTGAAATTTCAGCATGTGTGATATTCACACCATATTCAAAATATTTCCATGTTGGTATTAGATTAATTCCTTGAAAATGAAGAATCAATTATGCTTAAATTCAAGACCAAATTTCGGCCATATACATTCAACAAATGCTGAAATTTTCAACATGTGTGATATTTCAAATATCATCACAATATTTCCTTAACATCTTCAAATGAATCCATTAATATTGAAGGGGCAAATAAATCATCATTTATGTTAAGAAATTCGGCCATCTCAAGTGCACACATGCTGAAATTTTCAGCATGTGTTACAAATGTGACATAGTTTGAAATACTACCTTGTGTAGCTCCTTCCTTTATGTCACCAACCTTGTATACTTCATTCTTGGCCAATCAAGATGCCAACTAGGCTCCACATATGCTCCATTAAGCTGATCTAGGCGTGTGATGTAGCTTGTACATGTGTTGAATTTTATTTTTGCAAATTTTATAAAATAGTGCACAATAATTATACACATATGGTATATTCCAATCAGCCCTTAATTGATTTTTCTAGAACACTTTAGAATGTATAGAGTATGTAAAAAGTGTCTAGATACATGTTATATGTCGTGCCAAAAATGTTCCCATGTGTCATGTTCGTAGAAAACCGAATTTTCGACTTTTGTCGATTACGCGATTTTTCTCCGATTGAATTCAAACTTTTTGCACATGTTATATATATTATGTCATACATAATATACATAGAATAATTTAAATATTCAGCTCTAATGGCTGAATTAAGTGGTGCCCATTGTGCTTAAAATGTTGAATTTGAAATCTCCACAATTTAGCCTTAATTGGGGGTGATTTGTGTGTGCCAGCATGGAATGATTTCATGGATGAATATAACATGTAGACCACGAAATTTCTGGTCATTTTTGAAGTGTAGGGCTGTCCATCTATATATGGCAAGTACGTGACACGTTGGCGAAGTTTTGGTATTCACCCGATACGACAATTTTTAGTTTAGAACCTTGTAACGTGTTGTAATAATTTTGTCATCACCTATCATATGATATAAGACCTGAATATACTCATAAATATGAGGTAAATATATTGGTGTGACGTTAACGTACGTTCGTAAAATATATAACGTGTCGGTAGTACGTTAGAATATATGTGTATAGTGCCTTCAAAAAAAATCTAAATATATATATATATATATATATAAAAAGTGTAGAAAGAGGAGTGAGAGACTTTCCATTTTTCAATTTGTTGCCTTTGTGCCTTTTCTAAATATGGCTTCATTTAATGAACTACTTAGTTCATTTAACTAAGTACTTCACTTAATGAACTAGTTTAGTTCATTAATGGTGGCACCTGAAAATAGTTCAAACACAATACATGTTCGCCATTTGATGCTTTAAAGCTTCATGGCTCGTTAGTATGTCAACATTATATATGAACTATATAAGGCAGGTTTCATGCAAAAACGTGTCAAGTCATAAAACGTGTCATGCATTTCTTTAGTACACGTTATTTAAATCATGCATTTTGTAATCACTCAAACCCCTTTTTCTCAACAAGCTTTACTTTTTTTTCTGCTTCAAGTTGCTGAGCCAGTTCATCTTTGCTCTTCTGCTCCTCCTCCACTTGTTTCCTTGAAAGGTTCAGCTCATTTTCACAAGTAGAAAGTTGACTCTGGCAGGAACCCAAATCAGCTTGAAGTTTATTGGTAAATGCTCCGATGCTGTTACCATCTCCTTTGCTTCATCTAGCTTAGAGCGTGCGATGGCCTACTGGGTGTCTGATTCCTCCTTGCTTTCCTTAAGCTTGGAATTTTCAGAAGTCAAGGAGAGAACCTCGGATTTCAGTGTGCTTAGCTCTGCATCCATTTCTTCCAGCCTTGCATTGTTGGGCTTGGCCACCTCTGCCAACTCATCGTTAGCTCTTCTCAGGTTGGCGTTGCTTTCAGACAGCTTAACAACTATCTGGCGCATTTCTTCTGCCCTTCTGAGCATATCATACTCCTGGACTCGATACTGCAGCAACCAAAATAGGTCAAAAAAGGCTTTCAATGACCTATCTGAAAAAGTTAAAAATTCTTAGAAAAACTTACCAAGGACATGTTGGTCAAGAACGAGTTCAGGGTCGTATCCCAATCACTGGCATCAAAACGTTCCCAGTCCCTGGTCAGCACCGCTTTCTGGCTATTCCCGGGTGAGAAGCAGAGTCGGTGTAGGAAAACATCATTGTCCTCCAACCGTGACGCTACTGATAAGAAGGTTCTCCTTCCTCCTGGGGGGCTTTTCCATGAGCTTGGGAAGCCCCTCAAGCCTCTTCTCCTTCTGAGATATTAACTCCAGCAGAAGGAGGAGCAGACTCTGGCTGAGGCATAGTTGCCTCAGCTTCGGCAGCAGGAGGAGGGGCCAAGGTTGGGGCCTCAGATCTTCCATCTTTATCCATTGGCTGCAGCCTAAACAGGAATTTGGGCTGCAGCCAGGATGGGGCCAGAAGTTTCAGCTGGAACAAAAAAACAAAGGTTATAAGGCTTAGTGAAAGCAGGAAAACACATTAATTCCAACCAGCAAAGGATAGAATTATACCTTGAGCTCCAACCTCAGCTAGAGTGGGTTCGGCAGGAAGCACCTGCACCTCGGAAGAGGCCTTGGCAGAAGTCTGCTCTGAGGAAGATTGCTTTTCATCAGTACTCTTCCTCTTCTTGGGAACCATTTTCTTGAGTTTTGCAATGGCTTCAGACACCATGGCTCCTGCAAGATTCAACAACAAATTAATCAAAACACATGAAAAATATTAAGAGAAATCAGAGATATTCAAAAAATCCACCACTACCCAGAATTATTTTCAAAGCTGCTGAGCTGAGGGTCCGAAAATTGTGTTTTGGCCACAAGTGGTCCGGTCGGCAGCTCTTAAACCGACCTGTCCACCTTTTTCCAGTCTACGGCCATTGGCAGGTTCA
This sequence comes from Eustoma russellianum, assembly GCA_036186865.1. Classification (NCBI taxonomy): domain Eukaryota; kingdom Viridiplantae; phylum Streptophyta; class Magnoliopsida; order Gentianales; family Gentianaceae; genus Eustoma; species Eustoma russellianum. The sequence continues at coordinate 19,359,166 of AP025072.1, forward strand.
ACAATATGGAGGCTTCATCATAGAATTTATCGCTTGGCCTCGTGTTATCTGCATTGCCGGACTTCCAATAGTTTCTTTCTGGTAACCCTACATTCTTTATGAAGAAGAAACGACCTTTCTAATTCTTAGTGAAGGTAGGGATGTTGATGGCGTGGTTAATTTCTTTATTAGGATACCTCTTACTAAAGCAAAACCAGCAATCTTTGTGTTTGTACACAAACATCCCCCTAAAAACAGGGAGGTCAAATTCCTCCCCAGCAGTTCCCAGGTAGAGCAGATAACTAAGCACTACCTTTAGGCCGTTGGGCATGATTTGGGGCAGCCTAAGGTTATAAAAATCTAGAATGCGAAATAAAGGTGCCGGAATGGGAAGGCTGAAACCAGATTTGAAGTATTCCTCATAAATTGCTTCATATCCAATGGGTGGATCATAAGCAGTTTGGTGAAGAAGAGGAAGAAGGAGAACAAAAACACTCCTATAAACACTATACAAATTACATAAGCAGGAAAGATCGGCGGCTTTTAAAGTGCACGTTGAGCTTTGCACCACTAGAGATGGTGAACCTCTGTCAACAGACGTCGAGGGCACCTTGGATTCTGGAGCAACCATGGAGGGTTCATCAGCACGGCACAACCTCCTCAAAGGACGGTTATCCTCGCTGAAATCTTACTTTTCAGACAGATGAGATTGACCCTCATAGTTACCCTCAAGATCAGCAGGGTAAGAATGGGCTGACCTATATGGGAGTCTGAGGAAGAAGAGACAATAAAAGCCATAGAAATGAAAAGAAGAACAGAGCTTACTGAGTTTCTGAGGGTTGAGAAAGAAGACTCGCCGGAGTTGGATTGGAAGAAGGCTTAATTGGAAATAAGAACGAGAGAGAAGTTTGAGTAGTGCTTTCGAGGAAGGTGGAAAGAAAGGAGAAACAATGAGGGTGAGGTGAACCTTTTATAGACGGAAAAGTAAAAAGTTGCAATTTTTCAATTGAAATTCAAAAAAAGGTGACGGTTCAGTTTTCCCCCCTTCTTCGATTATTGCAATCACCGGAAAGGCAATTATGAAATACGTTGGAACTGACGCTGATATTAAATGAAGTGATAACGGCCTAATTATGAGGATAATGGCCTAATTAATGATGGACACGTCACCGGCTTATCAGAGCAGATTTGTCCATCCTCGCTTATCAGCTCGGCCACACTAAACCTGGGGGCAAAGTGATAAGCCAAAAATATTCATCTGGTAGTCGACAAACAATCAACGGTAAATCCAAGTTTAGCACGACCAACTTCTGTAGCTCGGCAGGATGCACTTCTGCTCAGACAATCTGCACTTCAGCTCGGCAGGGTATAACTCTACCAAGACATTCACTTATTATCAGAAACAATAAACAATGTATTACTTAAGGGCTTCACCTCGACTCCGGGGTCCAGCTTCGGCCTCTGCTTAGAAGGGACATACTCCAAATCATTTTAGCCAGATCGGAGCAGGATTCTGGCGGAGCATTATTCAGACCCATTTTTGCACCTCGGCAAACCCTTTCCAGGTGTCAAGCGCAGCTCAGATTCATTAAGCATGGGACCACCTGGCTGATGTACAGTATAAAGGACGGGTACACATTATACTTTCCAGCCTGCACACGCCAGAGTCCCATCAGCAGACCTAGTGCTCCCACCAGCAGGCCTAGCGGTCCCCTCAGCAGACATATAATATCATAGCTCGTTTGCACAAGAAAACGTCCCCTCTGCCGTCAGATTCAGAGGAGGGAGGAGAACAACAAAAGCAAGGCAAGGAAGACAAAGAAAAGGATCCGAAACATTTTCTCTGCTCCAAGGGGCTAATACCAGAAATCTCCATACACAAACATTGTGAGATCTTCTCAACTCTTAAAAACATAAACATATCTCAGTGAGAATGACCCAAACTGACTTGAGCGTCGGATGGTTTTATCCGGGGTCACACCCCGGGACCTCTGATCTTTGCTTCCCTGTGTATGTCATCAAGGAAGTTTTGAATTGACAAGTCCAAGCAAGCTAACGACGTTTATTTCGGATTATCTCTGATCCTTGGTGAAGATCCAGCTTCATCAAATATTAAACTCTTGATTTGCATAAAATTATTATAACTTGTGTTAAATAATCAACAGTAATAGTTGCTGCAAGTATCCTGCATCCTCTACGTGTACGCCATAGTTTGTCGTTTTTTTAATTGTGACTTAGGAATCAGATGTTTCTCTAATTTTACAGATATTTTAGTTTTATATCTTTCTTCTCTTTAGAAATTATTCTCAGAAATTTAGTTACAAGACATCAGCTCTTCACATATAACTGCATTGTAAATAATATATTATGTTTAAATAAGCTGTAGTTTCTGTGTAATTTTATAGATATTTTAGTTTAAATATTTTTTTTTATGTTTTCAGTGGTTTTACTTATTTTTATATTTCTATGTATCCTATTAGAATTGTAGCCGCGATCCTGACTTGAGATCTGAGGAGGTCTCTTATGAGGCAAAATATGAGGAGTCTAATCACGCGACACCATGTTTACAAAATAGTTTTTTTTAAAAGAAAAAAAAAGTAAACAGCAGCCTTTTGTACACGTGACGTCGCGTAATTGAAGACATCATATTTTGTCTTTTAAGAAGCCTACTCTGATCTCATCCGCATCTGAAGAAGTATAGGAGAAAATAAGAAGGTGAGTGAAGACCTGCCAGTCTGCCACGAAAACAGAGTGTGCTGTTTATGGGACATTTCAGAATCTGTACGTCTAAAAAATGCTATAAATATTTCTATTATTCTCTAAGATTTATCATTCAATTTCCAATAGAGTCAAAGATTTACTCTTCTTTGATTTTGGAATATGATAGAATAAAGCAAAATGACTCACTAAATTGGTTGCGGTTCTTATAATGTGAAGTAGCAGTTGATCGACACAACTTGACGTTCATTATGGGTCATTGGGAAACAATCTCTATGTGTTTCTAGCACATGAGTATGGTTGCGTATATACGACTTTCCATATCCGTCATAAGCGAGAGCCTCCAAGACAATTGAGTAATGTTTTGTATTCTCTAAAATTTAACAGCTGAGTCTGTCATTTTTCTCAGTCTGGCTGGCGATTTCCCTCCCACTAATATTTCTCCACCTCCGCATCTAGTATTGCGTGCCTTGAACAACTAACCTTAAAAAAAGTACTAATTTCGTTGCTTGCCCAACTTCTGAACAACGTTAGATATTATATTAAAGGGAAAAGTGATACTTTGTGATCATAATTATAACTGTTGTATATATATTATCTCATAAATTTTTAAATTTGTACTATCTATCTATAAGTTTGATGTTTTGCTATGCTTTTCGGACAATAAACATTTGACGTTGGCTGATTAATGGAAAAAAGATACGTAACCATCGCGCTTTATTTTTTTAACTCAAAACTATATCAGAGACAAAAAAAATCTCAAAACCATCTTTTATATTTACAAAATGTCATTTTTTTCTTAATTAGCCAACGCCGTCTTATGGTTACAAAATTTCATTTTTGTTAATCAACCAATGTCATTTGAAAAATAAGGGTTTGATAAATCTTTTGTCTCGGGTACGGTTTGTCTCTGGTACAGTTTGTGTTGTAACCACCCCAATTATAACTGTGATTTCTTATTTGGTATGAGACGTATGATGACAATAGACGGAAATTTACTAGCAATTTTGATAAAATTATAAGTCATGCATATTTTAATAATATTTAAGTTACTTAAATAACCCTTTTTTAAATACTATAAAATATAATCACATTACGGCATCATGGAAAAGAATAAGTGACCAAAACACCCTCTAAGGGGCCGGCCACTCTCCCTCCAAAAGACCCCTCGCGTGTCTTGAATTCTCTATAAGGATTCCATCATTAGATATTTAGGAGACAAAAGCTTCCACCTATTAATTCCCTAATAACAAGCTTCTACATAAAGATTAGCCACCCTAATTACTACCTTTCTTCCATGCATGCAAGACAAGCCATCATTGTGTTCTCTTTTTCTCCATTAAATCCGGCCCCTCCCCTTTTGAACACTAGGTGATCTTTAGACAACTCCTTAACATCTCAGTCATCTTCCCAAACCTTATCTGACCTCTTCAAGTATCATCTATCTCCATCCCCATCCCCAAGCCCCCAAGTCTCGGCCATAAGGAAGAACACCAAGAGCAAGTTCATCCAAGTCCTTTCAAGACTAGTCTTCAAATTATTAAGGTATGTACATAGTTCCTAAGATTAAATCTTCCATTCTTTGAGGATTTGAATCAAACTTAAGTTGTTTTTCCCTAACCTCCACAAACCCGTAACCCACCCTTTTCACCATAGGAAGATTCTCAAGATGAAGAATTGAAGGAGCCTCTAGGTGGCTTAGAACATCCTTCAAACTCCATCAAGGTAAGATTTCTATACCCTTTTAAGCTCCCTGCCTATTTATTCAAAAAGGTTTCACTCACCTTCTTTCTATGTATGGAAACTATATGCTACACTTGAAGGGGAGGTGTTTTTCAAGGCTCTAGGAAGGACTAAGTAATCAAAGCACTAACTTTGAAGCTAACAAGCTATTGAAGAAGTTCTTGAAGGTGTAACCACTAGGAGTGGTTAGAAGATTCAAGGAAAAGCTTGGAATCACCAAAAGCAAAGTGGTTATATTTGTTGGTTAATCGTGTGAAATTGTTTTGGCATGAACGGACTTATACACAGTTAAGTTGCAAACGAGAAAGTTAATGGCTAAGTAAAAGTGAACATTAGGATGTTTAGGGGCTGTTGAGGGCAAATGGAAGTCATAAAATTTTTTTGGGTGACATATAGATAAAGAAACCGAAACAGTGGGCTGTTTCGGTATATTTGTGCAAAATAATCCGGTTTGGCCTCTAAGTCCCACCCGACAACGCATATAATTCATGACTAGATAGTAAGAGACCTGAATGAATCAGTTTATAAGGGATTTTGGTAGGTTGGAACTGTTTAGGGGTCAAAATAAGGGATACAATGTTACGACACAAAGCTAATATTTTCAGCTTAGCGATATAAATAAGTAATGAACCGTAATCGTTATGGATATGACCCTAAAGACATTTTGGACCCTGGAAACCCATCACCTACTGCATTATGCATCATGTGCATGTCATGTTACGTTTTTTTTAAAATTAAAGTTCTGTTTTGAAAGGAAAAGAAAACGGTTTTAAAAACCCCGTATCGAACAATTCGTCCTTACGTTTGATTCCGGTATATGCTCTGCTCTGGACTCGATATCAGGGTATAAGTTCTGTTCTGGACCCACATGAGGTATTGTTCTGTTCTGGACCTAATATCGAGATATATTGATCTGTTCTGGACCCATACATAACATCCTCATTAGGTTAGGAGGTAGATGGGGTATTGTTCTATTCTCGACGGAATCACTCATAGTAGACGATCGGTCCATACAGAGAAAAGCAAAAGCCATGGCTTAAGATTCTGTTTTGTTCTGTTCTGATCAATTTTGTTCTGTTCCGTTTTGTTCTGTCCTGCATCAATTTGTTTTGCTCTATTTTGCATCTCATCGTACTGCATAGCATTGATTTCACTGTAGAATGTAATAAGACCGTTATGAGTAGTAAGTAATTGGTTATAGCATAGACGGGGAAGTAGAACTGTAAGTAAGGTATCAACGAAAATAGATAAGAGTTTGGTTAACATGTATGTAACCATGTTTAAAATCTTACTATTGTGGGCTTAACATTTTATTTACTGTTCTGATGTGTTTCATTAGAATAAACGGATACTTGCTGGTTGATTTTATCACTCACTCTTTATTTATCATTTTTCAGAGCCTCGGGAGCTCGAGGTAGAGTATTATGAGGACGAGCCGCAGTTACCTTATCCATGAGAGATGCTGGCGACTAGGACTTTGATATTTTGTTTATGTATTATGGACTATTTGGAACGAGTTGGAACTTTATTTTATGGTTTGTATTATGTATGACGCTATGTATGTTGAATGTTGAATGTTTTAATTCTGTCCGTTTATTACCACTGTTTGATGTTTTCATCAGTAGACCATGACGTAATCATGGAATAGTATTGGTATCGCATTGACGCCTTGTACTTTCCTTAGTGAAGTACGGTGGGTGCACTGTATGTGGGCACAGCCCGGGTGCAGGACGCTGCAGGTGGTATCAGAGCCCCGGCTCTAGATTCATGGCAGAACGTAGGAACTAAGTGCTGATGTTAGAGCTTAAGTCATGATCTTTGACTTAAGTTATGATCTTAGCATGAGAGATGTCTTTAGTCTAGGAAACGTAGCACAGATTTAGGAAAACCGTCCCCTTAAGCTTCCGACTGGATAAATCGGCATAATTAACCCTAACTTGCAAATAACCCGATAATTCTCCTCTCATTAATCAGAAATGGCCTAAGTAGACTGTAATTTTCTTCTCTTGACATTGTAACTGTCAGTTAATTTTAGCTTAACCTATAAACTTGGAAATGCTATGGAAGTACAGATGGTTAGACCCCGCGGCAGACTAGCTAGGGCACAGCCTGCGATGGCCGGATCTCAGGAGTTGGTTACTCAGGTACCAGCCTAGCCTCAGGATGGACAGGTTCCAACCCCCTCCTCTGCCACGGCAAGAACAAAACTACCCTCCTCAGACACCCGATATGGCCGCATTTCAAACTTTCTTCCAGGCGAAGGATATGCTCAACAATCAGGCAATTCCACCCCCTCCACCTCGGCAACAGGGATAGCCATTGGGACCCTGATTCTATTTTGGCGAGATGAAGAAAGCTAGGGTTCCAGCCTTTGAAGGAGATGCTAATTCGGATGCCGCCAAAAAATGGCTCGACGAGATCGAAAGTTGTTTCGAGTTGATCCAAGTCCTTGGTGACATGAAAGCCCAGGTGATAAGATCGTTTCTGATCGGAGAAGCAAACCAATGGTGGAAGACCAATCTGCAGCCTCTGCCAAATCCAATCTCTTGGACAAAATTCCTAGAAGAGTTCTATAAGTTGTACATCCTGCCATCCGTGACGCTGTAAAAGATGCATGAGTTTGAATCACTGAAGCAAGAGCCGGGTATATGACTGTTTTGAATTATGCAAATCGATACACTACCCTGGGGAGATACGAGTCGTCGACAATGAATGATGAAAGAATCAAAATGTTGAAGTTCTAGAGGGGTCTGAATCCCCGTACCCGCACATGGATGGTCAATGCTAATCCCAAGAATTTTGGCGAGCTGTTGTAACGCATGCTACCACATCGAGAGAGACATCATCAGACGTGAAGAGTCAGCAAGAATCAAGAGGCCCAGAGAGTCGGGTAGAGAGCAATATGACAGGCAGGCCTAAAATGGTAAAAAAGAACACCGCTCGACCAATGCAGCAGACCAGGGCACCCCAGCCACAACAAAGACAGCATGGACCACAGCCTCGACCTCGGCCCCAGCAGCCAGCGATTCACCCATGTCCCAACTGTCAAAAACCAAATCTGGGCGAATGTTGTTGGAAGACTGGAGGTAGTTTTAGATGCGGAAAGATGGGGCATATGGTGAAAGATTGCCCAGAGTAAGGAGTCTAACAGCAGCAGCACCCACAACAGAGGAATCGCCCCCGAGAAAACGCAAGAGTGCATGTGATGACTGATGCAGATGTTGAGGAAGCGCCAGAAGTGGTGACAGATACGATTAATACCAGTATTTAAATATATTCTTTATGCCTTATGTGAATTATCTGATGCATGAATACTTTAGGAGCAATACTAGTATGTCAAGTACCTGCGAACATACTATTTGATAGTGGCGCCAGCCACTCCTTCATATCTAAGAGGTTTGCCAAGAACCTGAGTAGTTGCCCCTTCCGGCTGGAGACTTCATATCAAGTACATGCAGTTGGAGATCAGGTGCTTGTATCTCACTATCTATATAAGAACTGCGTAATGGAAATGGAAGGGCAGCATTTGAAGCCACACTTGTTGGACCGTACACTTGCAATAAACACCACTAGAGGGAGGTGAATAGTGGTTAGCGGAAATTACACTAATACTCTTGATTAAAAATCCCCTTTGAAAACAGAAAGGTAGAAACAAGATAAGAACACCGAGGATTTATCCTGGTTCGGTCAATGTGACCTACTCCAGTCCTTAGGAAACACCTTTCCTTGGATTTCACTATGGTATGAATCAACTTACAACAAGAACCAAGCTTGATCCTTGGGTTATACACCAACTCTATTCAAGACTTGGATGAACACCTTCTATACAACACTTAGTTGCAACACCTCTAACACCTATTGATGTAGCCTTATAGAATTGGTTAATTAATCTTACAAATGAAGCTCAAAAGGCTTGTAGCTCAACAAATACAACAAAAACACCTTTGCTAAAAAGAATGAAACAAGAACACAACAAGAAGATGATAGCTAGACAAATCAACAAATGCTTTCAAGTGAGCTTCAAGTGTGTTTCATCTTCTTCACCATTTCCTCCTATTTATAGTGTGAATTGAGCCTTGGAGATAAGAATGCACATGTGTCACCATCTTCATCATCAAGTCCAAGTGTCTTCACATTATTGGTTGGCTTTGTACACTTGGCAACATAAAGCAAAATGATTGGTCCACCTTGGCACAATAATGTTGGCCGATTTTTATCACAAAAATAGTCTTGATTATCCTTGCAAAAAGAAGATAATAAGAGAGGATAATACCACCAAAATACCTCAACTTCTTGGCTTGAAAATAGGCATGTGAGAATTGAAAATTTCAAACCAAAAATCACCTCCAAAAAGAGGGTAGTAGCCGTTGGCTACTAAGTCAAATATTCCAAGTTGGCAATTTTGCCAACTAGCTCCTTTTGGTTGGTCAACTTGTCACCAACTCATAAAATAAGTACACAATCATATCCACCCTAAATATAAACGTTTTTAAGGCTGTATATATGCATATCAACTCAGATTTTGAAGAAGAAATCACCAAATAATAATTGACAAGATTATGTCAATGTGTAACACCAAAATTCTCAATATTTCTTCTTGTATGTTGTGATCATTTGCACACCTTGAACACCTTTATATTCTCTGAAATATGATGATACCTCTAAGTCCCGGCCGACAACGCATATAATTCATGACTAGATAGTAAGAGACCTAAATAAATCAGTTTATAAGGGATTTTGGTAAGTTGGAACTGTTTAAGGATCAAAATAAGGGATATAATCGACACAAAGCTGAAATTTTCGGCTTTGCGATATAAATAAGTAATGAACCGTATTCGTTATGGATATGACCCTAAGGACGTTTTGGACCCTGGAAACCCATCACCTACTACATTATGCATCATGTGCATGTCATGTTTTTTTTAAATTAAAGTTCTGTTTTGAAAGGAAAAGTAAAACAGTTTTAAAAACCCCGTATCGGACTATTTGTCCTTACATTTGATTCCGGTATATGTTCTATTTGGACTCGATATCAGGATATATGTTCTGTTCTGGAGCCATATGAGGTATTGTTCTTTTCTGGACCCGAGCGTAACATCCTATTATGGTAGTCGAGGTATTATTCTGTTCTGGACTCATATGAGGTATTGTTCTGTTCTGGACCTGATATCGAGGTATATTGATCTGTTCTGGGCCAGTACGTAACATCCTCATTAGGTTAGGAGGTAGATAGGGCATTCTTCTGTTTTGGACGGAATCACTCGTAGTAGATGATCGGTCATATGGAGAATAGCAAAGGCCATGGCTTAATATTCTATTTTGTTCTAAATGATCAGTTTCATTCTGTCTTGCATCGTTCTGTTTTGCTGTTCTGCATCTCATCATACTGCATAGCATTGACCCACTGTAGAATGTAATAAGACTGTTATGAGTAGTAAGTAATTGGTTATAGCATAGACGGGAAGTAGATTTGTAAGTAAGCTATCGATGGAAACATATAAGAGTTTGGTTAATAGGTATGTAACCATGTTTAAATATTACTATTATGGGTTTAACTTCTTATTTATTGTTCTAATGTGTTTCGTTAGAATAAAGGGATACTTGCTAGGTGATTTTATCACTCACTATTTATTTATCATTTTTCAGAGCCCCAGGAGCCCGAGTAGAGTACTGTGAGGATGAGCCGCAGATGCCTTATCTATGAGAGATGCTGGCGAGTAAGACTTTGATATTTTGTTTATGTATTATAGACTATTTGGAACGCTTTGGAACTATATTTCGTGGTTTGTATTATGCATGACGCTATGTATGTTGAATGTTGAATTGTTTTAATTCTGCCCGTTTATTACCACTGTTTGATGTTTTCATCAGTAGTCCATGGCGTAATCACGGAATAGTATTGGTATCGCATCGACGTCTTGTACTTTCCTGAGCAAAGTACGGCGGGTGCACCGTACGTGGGCGCAGCCCGGGTGCGGGGTGTTGGGATTAATTCGAGATATGTGTGATGCGCAGCATGTTGATAAGGTTTATACGAATTAATCATAAGGTGGACGTTATGTATGATAATATTATATGTCACATATGTCACGTAATAATACTAATTATTACGTAAAACATCCACACGTTAAGTGATCATCGGGTATGTTCGTGGATGTATAGTGTGGTCTAAATGGAAATCCCGAATATGTAGACAGTCATATGGTCAGAGACCGCGATGGATGGGCTCAAAGTGCAGCGACCATAAAGTTACGACATCTGGTCCCCGAGGGGCGACAACCCACGTGTGGCTAGTAGATAATTATTGGCACAATAATTAAATATTGGATAATATTTAATAGGAAGATAAGGTTGAGTTTTAAATTTAAGATTAAATTTAAAACCTTATACCTATCAGATCCTTCCATCCCCTCTATATGAAGAACGCTTCACCTCCTCATATGATCAGTGTGAAAAACGGCAATACACAGTAAAGAGGGAAGGGTGTGCCAAATTTTCTATAAAGCCCACACTGCCTAGCCTCTCCATCGGGTAAAGCAGTGAATTGTTGATTCCGTGTCAAGGGGCATATCAACAATTGGTGGGAGGTCGTGAATCCTTGGATCACGCCAGATTCTTCATCAGCCGGAGCAGTTGCAGTATACGTGTTCAGATTAACAACAACAATGGAGCAAGGTATATTTTCCGCATTTTGTTACTTTGTCCATTGATTCGATTAAACGGTCCTATTCAGGGGTTTATTAAATTAAATCCAACAAGTGGTATCAGAGCAGGCCTAATCGAATCATCTATTGTATTCTGTTAATCTGTTCATGTTCGGAAAAACGAAAACTTTTTGGGTCAAAATCCGTTTTTTTTAAAATTTCCACCAGTTGTTTTATTCTGGTGGAATACTGGTTTTAATACAATACAAAACGTCCCTGCTATTAGAACAAAATTGGCATCGGCCTGGTGGTCAGCGCCATTTCCAGCGATTGGAAAGTCGCAGGTTCAAACCTGCAGTCCGAATTTTTCGCTGCAGGAAGGGGTAATTTCTGGCAGTTTCATTTTGTTTAATATAATAAAACGAAAACCCCTTTCGACCAGAAAGTCCTGGTGGCCAGGTGGTCACCGCTTCTGGCAGCGGGAAGCAGGTCGCGTGCTCAATCCTCTTCCGAGAATTTCGGGATTCTTTTTCTGGAAGCTGTATTCAGATTGAATATTAATTAAAACAATCTCCTGCAATACATCACTCAAGGATGCTGACCTAATGGCCAGCGCCAGGGATAGAAAGTAGGAGGTCTTGGGTTCGAGTCCTTCACCAGGCGAAAATTCTGGAGCTATTTTTGCTCCTGACAGATTGGGACAGTCCTGGGCTTTCCTGGTTGGGCCCTGTAGATCCGGGTTCAACCCTCTTCTGGACAGGGCTTCGGCCCAAAATCAGAATAAATTCAAAAAAAAAAAAGAAATCCAGTAATTCAGATGGGGCGGGCGGATTCTGACCCGACCCGCGCCCAGCCCCTAAATTTCTTTTAATTTCAGGTTTTTTTTGTTATTTATGTGTATATTGTTATTATTTTGGATAAAGTAAATAATATAATTATTATTATTTAAAGTTTATTTTAAGGAAAATAATAATAACAAATTGTTGTTATTATTATTATTTAAAGTATTTAAGTTTATTTTAAGGAAATAGTAATAATAACATTGTTGTTTTATATTATTTTAAAGTTTCTTTTAAAGAAATAATATAATGATGAAATTAATTATTATTGTTATTATTATTAAAGGAAAATAGTAATTATAAGTTTCTTTTAAACCTTCTTGGATAAGTTTCTTTTAAAGGAAAATAAAGTAAATAATAATGATAATAATTCTATTATTATTGTTATTATTTAAAGTTTATTAAGGAAAATAGTAATAATAATATAAATTCTTTTTTTATTATTATTATTTTAAAGAAATCCAAAATAATAATAATCAAGTGTTAAGTTTAATTTGGTTATTATCATTATTATGTTATATGCATGCTTATTTTTATTTATTTATTTATGCCTTATGTTTATGCATGTTAATAATAAATAAAATAAAGTTAAGGAACTTAACCCAATAAGGATCCGAATCTTGTTTGACCCGGTTTGACCGAGTTCAACCAAGTTAATTCGATGGGTTAAGTTGACTGAATTAAGTAACACTTATCAATCAATGCGGTTTATACTCGTGATAGATGACTCATTTAGTTGTGATAAAAACACCGTACACATAGTTTTGTCTAAGAAAGCCGGTACTTAAGCGAGACCATTATGACTCCACCGGTGGCCTGGAAATTATGTGAAATGGTAATACACCCTTATGGCAAGTGGGTATTGCTGAATCGGTTCACTTTACACTCAATGTGACCCATCATAAGGTTATATCACTTGTTAAAATTGATTGATAAAGATATTGTTTTCTTATACCGTAAGGAGAACTGAGCTTGGTTCAAGGTGGTTCTTATTTGAGCCGTAAAGGGAATCAAGCTGATTCGAATTGGTTTAAGTAAAACAAAACGGATGTAGGTGTTAAGTATGCACGGTCGTGCAAAAGGGTCAGTCAGGAAACTGCGGATCATTTAGAACCATAAAGTTACGCGACTTAGCAAATGTAGGGCTTTAATATGATCCCCTTAAAGTGCGGCAATCATATCATCGCCACTATATTTGTTATGATCGTGAAGGGCATGTATGTGTTGGAGGCAATCATTGACCGGCCCAAAGGAAGGTGTGATTGTCGAAAACACATATGAGCATGGTAGTGGACCCAAATAGGGCCGGCGGCGAAGCTTTAAAAGCGTAGGTTAACTCATCGGCCCAAAGGAAGGTGGTTAACCTGTGCTTGGAGAGCCGTCATATTGACCACTACACCCAATTGTTGGAAGGTACTGGGATGACTCCAAAGAGCCCCAATATTGGAAGATAATTGGTAGATGGAATCGGGGTTCTATTTTGATATTTGGTTTTATGCAGTTTAAAGATTACACGTGTTGTGTATTTAAGTCCGTATCTTGTTTGCTTTTCAGCAATAATGTCTAACATTAAGGATATTCCTACAATGAACGGTTCAAACTATAAGCAATGGAAAGATCAATTTGAGATCTTTCTGGGGATTGCTGATCTAGAAAATGCATTACAGATAGATCGTCCAGCTGTGCTAACAGACGAAAGTACCAGTGAGGAAAAATCTCACATGGCACGCTGGCTACGATCAAATCGTATGTGTCTTATGATCATGCAAAAGACTATCCCCAAATGCTTCAGGGGACACGTTTCTGAGTCCATGACGGCTAAAACAAAAAAAAATTTAGCCGATCTCGAGCAAAGATATGTAAAGAATGAGAAAGCCGAGGCATGCAATCTCTTAAAGAAACTTTGCTTGAAACAGTACCGTGGAATCGACAGCATAAGGGTGCATAAAGTTATGAATGCTGTCGCCACCCAAGTTCGGTGGTAAGAAACGCAAAGCTGCGGAAATGGTTACTGTGCAAAAGGCAAGTCAAAAGGAAAAGGGGGTGCCTACTACTGGCACACGCAAAAGCATGACTTGTTTCTTTTGCAATAAGGAAGGACATTTAAGGAAGAATTGTACCAGTTATATATCTTGTCTCAAGAAAAAGGGTACATTCTTAGTTTGTTCTGAAGTTAATTTTGTTTCGGATATAGCCACTTGGTGGGTCGATACGGGAGCCACGACTCACCTATCTGTGACTATGCAAGGTTGCCTAAGCCATAGAAAACCGAGAGACGATGAAAGATACGTCTATTGGGGAAATGGCAGCGGCATAAAGGTTGAAGCCATCGGGCATTTCAGATTGCTGTTGACATCCGGTTTCTATCTAGATTTGCATGACACTTTTGTAGTACCATCGTTTAAACGAAATCTTATTTCGTTTTATCGATTGGATAAAAGTGGATATTACGGTTATTTTGGAAATGGAAATTTCCAACTTTATCATGCTTCTAGATTAATTGGTCACGGTATAATGTCCGAAATTGATAAACTTTATTCAATAAATGTTGCTTCACATCAGGAAACCTTGCATGTTGTAACGCGAAACGTTAAAGCAAAATTAACTCATGAGAATTCAGGATCACTTTGGCATCGACGTTTAGGACACGTGTCCAAAAACAGAATAGAACGTCTTGTCAAAACAGAAATTCTCAATCCTTTAGACTTAACCGACTTAGAGTCGTGTGTATTTTGTGCCAAAGGAAAACAAACTAAAGTCCGAAGATATGAAGCAAATCGTGCAAATAGTCCATTGGAGTTGATTCATGCCGATATTAGTGGCCCATTTCATCCGGTTACTCGAAATGGCCACTCTTATTTTATCACCTTTATTGACGACTATTCGCGATATGGCTACGTATTCTTGATTAAAGAAAAAACGCAAGCAATAGACATGTTCAAATCCTTTAAAGCTGAAGTTGAGTTACAACTCAACAAAAGGATTAAAGCCGTCAGATCGGACCGTGGGGGTGAATACTACGGTCGATATGATGGATCAGGAGAACAGTGTCCAGGACCATTTGCTAAATACCTAGAGGAAAACGGAATCGTCCCTCAGTACACCATGCCTGGGTCACCAAGCATGAATGGTGTAGCTGAAAGACGAAACCGTACACTTATGGACATGGTGCATAGTATGATGAGTCAAACTACACTACCATTATTCCTCTGGGGAGAAGCGCTTAAAACCGCAGCTTACATACTCAACCGAGTACCAACTAAAGCAACAATAAGGACCCCTTATGAGTTATGGACTAAGCGTAAGCCTAGCCTTAACCACATAAGGGTTTGGGGCTGTCCAGCAGAGGCGAAGCCTTACAGATCAAATGAAAGAAAGCTGGACACCAAAACAGTTAGTTGCTATTTCGTTGGTTACTCCGAAAGGTCACGAGGGTATAAATTCTACGATCCCACAAGTAAAGTGTGTTTCGAGACAAATTCGGTAAAGTTCTTTGAGGATACTTTGGTTCCGGGGGGGAATGATTTGCATCAGCAGATCATCGAGTTAGATGAGGCACACTCAGATGCGACAGAAATGCGAATCAAACCATCTTTTGGGGAGATAGCATCAGCGATACCCGCACCTGAGGTACCTCATCCCAGTAGTGACGCTCCACAGGAACAAGTGCCCCTAAGGAGATCCACTCGTGAACGGAGAAACACCATACCTAGCGACTATGTGGTGTATCTCCAAGAACACGAATTCGATATTGGTATGTTGGACGATGATCCCGAAAACGTCCAGCAAGCATTGCAATGTCGAAATTCAGAAAAGTGGATAAAGGCCATGGAAGAAGAAATAAAGTCTATGCACGACAACAAGGTATGGGATGTCGTCTCGTTGCCTAAAGGTTCGAAACCCGTTGGTTGCAAATGGATATTTAAAACCAAACGGGATTCAAAAGGCAACGTAGAACGATATAAGGCTCGACTTGTTGCTAAAGGGTTTACCCAAAAAGAGGGCATAGACTATATGGAAACCTTCTCTCCAGTATCTACGAAGGATTCCTTCCGGATAATCATGGCTTTAGTGGCACACTTAGATCTTGAGCTACATCAGATGGATGTTAAGACTGCGTTTCTAAACAGAGAACTCGACGAAACCATTTACATGGTTCAACCGCCTCAATTCGAGGTGGGAGATCCAAAAAGCATGGTTTGTCGACTAAAGAAATCCATCCATGGGCTCAAACAAGCGTCTCGACAGTGGTACTTCAAATTCGCCAAAGTGGTTGCCTCCTTCGGTTTTGAGGCAAACCAAATTGACGAATGCGTATATCACAAGTTCAGTGGGAGCAAGTTCATATTCATGATCTTGTACGTAGATGATATACTGCTCGCAACAAACGATGTAAACATGTTGAGCGACACCAAAGCCTTTCTGAGAAAACATTTCGAGATGAAAGACCTTGGTGAAGCCTCATATGTGTTGGGACTTGAGATACGGAGGAATCGTACCCAAGGTATCTTAGGTCTCTCACAACAGGCATACATCGAAAAGGTGTTGAAGCGGTATAGCATGGATAAGTGTAAACCACTTAATACCCCTGTGGCAAGAGGAGATAAATTCAGTCTAAAACAATGTCCCCAAACAGAGTTTGAACGTTCGGAAATGAGGAATACTCCCTATGATTCGGTAGTAGGAAGTATAATGTATGCCCAAGTATGTACACGACCAGACTTGGCATTCATTACGGGAATGTTAGGCAGATACCTCTTTGATCCGAGTAAGGATCACTGGACCGCAGCAAAGAGGGTGCTGAAATATTTACAAGAAACGAAACAACACGTACTGACATATCGGAGATCTGATAAGTTAGAGATCACTGGATA
>AP025072.1:19375972-19479425 GCA_036186865.1 Eustoma russellianum
TACCCTAGCCGGAGGTGCGATCTCATGGAAAAGCACGAAACAGACCTTATTGGCGTTCTCCACTAT
This sequence comes from Eustoma russellianum, assembly GCA_036186865.1. Lineage (NCBI taxonomy): Eukaryota > Viridiplantae > Streptophyta > Magnoliopsida > Gentianales > Gentianaceae > Eustoma > Eustoma russellianum. The sequence continues at coordinate 19,376,039 of AP025072.1, forward strand.
AGAGGCGAAATTCGTAGCTTACTTCCACGCATCCAATCAGGCGATATGGCTTCGCAATTTTGTCACAGAGCTGCGGGTATTGGAGACTATCTCGTCTCCAATGAGGATTTACTGTGACAGTAAAGCTGCGGTGCTATATTCAAATAACAACCGGAGTTCATCTAAAGCAAAATATACAGAGATGAAGCATCTGGCTGTTATAGAAAGAATTCTGAGTGGTCTGATCAGTATTGAGCACATCAGTACAGACTCTATGGTGGCCGACCCTTTGACTAAGACCGTGGAACCGGGTGTGTTTCACAAGCATGTTTGCGTATGGGTCTTAGTCCAGTTGAGGATGTTTTATCCTAGTGGGAGTCTGTGAGGTTTTTCTTGTGCTCAATAAAGTTGTATATTTCAGACATACAGTATAATGTACATTCCGGTTATATTAAAGTTTTTCTGCAGAAGTAATGTACATTAAGCAGTTACGGCATACATTCTGAATTCTATTGATCTCGCTAAAGAGGGCCAAGTTGGAATTAGATATGTATGATCACCTAGCATATTGATTCCACACTACATATCCATTTCAGTATCCATGTCATTCAGTAGAATGTTAGTATCATGATTTAAGAGGGACTAGCCACTAATTCAATGTGGGGACGTGCGGCTTAAGTCTTTTGCTAACATTTGCTGATGGACCGGAAAAGGAAAGACACACTAAAGGACATACGGTATATGAGCTCAAAAGGAGTGACATATAATCTTTAAGATACATACATAGTCCAAGTGGGAGATTGTTGGGATTAATTCGAGATATGTGTGATGCGCAGCACGTTGATAAGGTTTATACGAATTAATCATAAGGTGGACGTTATGTATGATAATATTATATGTCACATATGTCACGTAATAATACTAATTATTACGTAAAACATCCACACGTTAAGTGATCATCGGGTATGTTCGTGGATGTATAGTGTGGTCTAAATGGAAACCCCGAATATGTAGACAGTCATATGGTCAGAGACCGCGATGGATGGGCTCAAAGTGCAGCGACCATAAAGTTACGACATCTGGTCCCCGAGGGGCGACAACCCACGTGTGGCTAGTAGATAATTATTGGCACAATAATTAAATATTGGATAATATTTAATAGGAAGATAAGGTTGAGTTTTAAATTTAAGATTAAATTTAAAACCTTATACCTATCAGATCCTTCCATCCCCTCTATATGAAGAACGCTTCACCTCCTCATATGATCAGTGTGAAAAACGGCAATACACAGTAAAGAGGGAAGGGTGTGCCAAATTTTCTATAAAGCCCACACTGCCTAGCCTCTCCATCGGGTAAAGCAGTGAATTGTTGATTCCGGTTCAAGGGGCATATCAACAATTGGTGGGAGATCGTGAATCCTTGGATCACGCCAGATTCTTCATCAGCCGGAGCAATTGCAGTGTACGTGTTCAGATTAACAACAACAATGGAGCAAGGTATATTTTCCGCATTTTGTTACTTTGTCCATTGATTCGATTAAACGGTCCTATTCAGGGGTTTATTAAATTAAATCCAACACGGGGCGCTACAGTTTGGGTTAAAATAAATAGAATGTTTTGATCATATTTTTTTCTATTAATCAGTCAACGTCAAATGTTAATTGTAACAAAATATCAAATTTATAGATGCATAATTACAATTAAAAAGTTATAGAAAAATGTAGACACAAATCTATGATTAACATATATATGTATGGTGCTGTCATTTTCCCATTATATCAATGACGTAATTCTTACTTTATCACTTGCACGACAAAACGGAATTCAACTCTCTGCGTTTTTTCAAGGGCAAAACTCTTTTTAAATCCCTTCTTTTCTTCACCAATATTATGACATAAGAATTCCCATAATATATACTTTTCTGAAGCGTAGAAATAAAGAAAAATAAATCTATTAGATTTTTGTAATTTGATAAAATAGACAAAGTTCAATTCTTAAGAAAACACTAAGAGCACTTACATTTAATAATATTTTTAAGCTAAAAGGTAAGCCTGACTCTCTTTACCGTTAAACAAAAAACTAGTAGCGATACTATGAATAACTAAAAGACAAATGTGTATAATGAATTGATTGGCGATATAATTATGCACGGTGATATGTTTGTCCTATAAAATCGAGAGTCTTGTAAGAATCAAACTATCTATTCTTTACAATGGACAATATTGTTTTTTTGTCTATAACCATTTCCAGATTCTAACAATATTTTTTTGATATCGTTGATATATAATGTGTTTATAGAAAGGCTTATTTCTATTTTTAATGTTTGGGTACAAATGAGACGGCCTAGCCATGCTTGAGGCCGACCTATGTTTGGCAATTTTGGGAAGAGCTCCATGGAAGAAGATTCTATTTAGGAGAGGCGAGGGGGAGGGGAAGAGTGTGAGACCCGCCAATAAAAAGTGTTCTTAAGTTTTTTTTGTCTCTTCTTCTTTTTTCCTCCTTCCTCTCTCCGAACTTCAAATAAAATTTGGGATCAAGTAAATCTGATATTACCTCGTCTATTGAATTCAATTCTCTACGTCCTGTTTCACTTTCCCTTTTCTCTACTTTGGCTGCAGATTCACGTGTCCCTTCAATTCCCAATTTCCAAAAGTCTTCCGCTAACGTTTTCCACGCGATCCATGGCTGAGAGATGAAGTTTCCCTCGGTATCTAATTGAAGCTTGAAACTCTGAGCTCAGTTCTTGATGATTGGGAAGAAAACCATGGGGCGGGCTTCTCCTCTTCTCTTGATTTTGTTGGCTTTGGGATTTGGTTTTGCTACCTACAACCTGATGACCATGGTATTTCACTATAAATCAGCGAATTCAGGGAGATTTTTCGAGTCGGAGAGTTCCGGTTCCGGATGGTCTGATCCGGTGACCGTTATGCCGGCGAATGTGAAGGGTCTGGGGAGGCCAAATGCGAGATATCACGTTGCTTTGACGGCCACAGATGCTCCTTACAGCAAATGGCAATGTAGGATTATGTATTACTGGTACAAGAAGATGAAGGATGCTCCTGGATCCGATATGGGAGGATTTACGAGGGTTTTGCATTCAGGGAAGCCAGACAATTTGATGGACGAGATTCCTACTCTTGTTGTTGATCCTCTGCCTGAGGGGCTTGACAGGGTAAGAACTTGTTTATTGAATATCAATGATTGTTCTTGTATGCGGCGTTCTTAATTTTTTTTCTGCTGAATTGAATGGAAATCATTTTATGTTATTGGCTTAGTTTTATTTCGAATGTTGTTGCAAGCTCAGGAGAATGTTTAGCTTTCATGGTTTTAAGGGGTAATAGATCTTTTCTTTTTTCCAGTTTCTTTGCGCTTGTTCGCTGACAATTGAAGGTAAGATCATGTAGATTTGATCTCTATGATGGTCGGGTTGATGACTCTAATTGTTGAGAATCCTACTTATAGTGATGAGATTCCTTATGGTGGCTTGCTTTGATTCATGCAGGTTTAAGTATCGACTAAGATTTCCTTGCGAGTTAAAGTTGATGGCTTTTTCAATTTTTTAAGTATCTTCTTAATGTATGGTCTGGTTCTCCAGTATTACCAAATGAATTGCAGTGCAGTTAAGGCGGTTGTTTCTTTGTTCCAACTTTGGATTTTCATGAATAAAAAGAAATTAGCTGGATGGAAGGAATAGTTTTTAGATACCAATTTCCCAAGAAATCAAATAGCATAACGTGTGAAATGACCTCAAAAGTAGTATGCAATACTGATTGGGTGGACCTACGTGATTACCCTCACTTGAGTATGTCTTTTGGCTGGTACACCAAGAAAGTCAATTTCACTAGAAAGTTGATCATACGGTTTTATCATGCAGTTTTTCTTCTCCTTCCGAATTTTAGGTGACTAAGTGCTATTTTATTATTGCTTGTGCTCTTAGGCTTAGATTCATACTTGCCTTTAATTGCTCTCAAGGCCACCAATGTATACATTTGTGCTGCTTTTGTTTGCTTCAGGGGTACATAGTGTTAAACAGACCGTGGGCCTTTGTTCAGTGGCTGGAGAAAGCAGATATTGAAGAGGAGTAAGCTTCATTAATGGATTTCTATTTCCATACATTTTGAATATACGTTGTGATCTGAATTCTAGTCTATGCTATGACTGATGCAGATACATCCTAATGGCAGAACCTGATCACATATTTGTGAATCCTTTGCCTAATTTGGCTCATGGAGACCATCCAGCCGGATTTCCTTTTTTTTACATAAAGCCGTCTGAGAATGAGAAACTCATAAGGAAATATTATCCGGAGGACAAGGGTCCGGTTACTAATGTTGATCCAATTGGCAATTCTCCTGTGATAATAAAGAAGGTAATCTCGTGGTTCTTTATCCCTGATACATCAGCTTTTTGAACCCCTTGCCCTGTTCTTCTTTATTTTATGCATATATCAGTGCTGGCTTTCTTTATTTCTATGTTTTTATTTATTTATTTTTATGTTCTTCTTTAGTATAATATGTTTTTGGCTTGTATATATCATTGTTGGCTTTCTTTATTACAGTAGGTTTGCATCAAGGATCTGCATTCGATATATTCAAGATAGAGTTTCATATAGGATGTTATTTGCAGATGACATTGTGTTGATAGATGAGACTAGTGAAATAGTCAATGCTAAGCTAAAATGTTGGTGGGAGACCGTAGAGTAAAAATGCTACAAATTGAGTCAAAAGAAGATTGAGCATGTGAAATTTAATTTCAGCAACAAAAAAATGACCTTCGAACCTTGTGTGAAAAAGAGAAACCAAAAGATTCGCATTAGTGAGAGTTGTAGGCATTTAGGATCTATTATAGAGAATTGAAGAATTATTATTCATCAAGTTAACTTCAAATGTACAAGACGTGAGCGTTTGGTGTAAACAGAGGGAAACATATTGCCTAATCTGGCAACGACTAGTTTTAGTTTCTAATAGTTATACAACCTAAACCATTAAACAGATGACTAAACTAAGTATATAGGACATATACAAGTTCATTTCTACTACGTATGTGTATGTGTGTGTGTGTGTGTGTATATATACACACACGCAGTATACTATTCTAAGTATTTATACATTGTAATGTGTATATTTTTACACACTCTCTCAATCTTTGTCGTATATATTCATACACCTAAGCTTGGATAGTAAAACTTGACACACCTTGGTAAAGACATGTTTGGTTAGAATGCCAGCAACCTGATCCTTAAAAGCAATATCTTCAAGTCTGACGATTTAATATTCAATCTTCTCTCTCTGATAAAATGTGTATTTGTCTTAACATGTTTTGATTTGTCATGCTGCGCATGATTCTCTCTCATACTTATAGTTGATATGTTATCACAAAATACTTTGATTGACGTTAAGCACCTATGTCCAATTTTTTCTAGAACCATTCTGATATATAGTCTTTCACATAATCTTACTCCAAGAGCCTTTAGTTCTGCTTCAGTACTGCTTCTAGAAACAAATGATTGCTTTTTTACTTCTCCAAGTAACTAGATCCTTCCACAAGATGTTTCATATCCTGTTGTGGATCTCATGTATGTCTTAGCTCCAACCTAATCAGCATCACTAAAGACAACAATATTTCTGTCTGTGCTTTTTTGAAAGCATAAATCATGTCCTGGTGCATTCTTTAAGTACCTAAGGATTCTTAAAACAACTTGGAGATGTTTATTAGTAGGGGCATGCATAATCTGGCTAACGAAACTCATATCATAGTAGATATTAGACCTTGTTTGAAATGAATAAATCAACTTACCAGGTAGTCTTTGATACCTTAGTTTATCAATAGGAGTATTATCCCATATCCAGGTTCAACTGGGGTGCTTGCTAGCTTGCAGCCAAGCATTTCAGTCTCATCAAGTAAATCTAATATGCTTTTCCTTTGTGAAATACACATTCCCTCTTTTGTTCTAGCTATCTCCTTTCGTTTCAAAATTTCAAATAACTGACCTTTGATTGATTGAATTCCTTGAATGTCGTTTATTGTTACAATTATATTATCAACATATACAATCAAAATAGTAATTTTCCCTGCCCAGATACCCTTGTAAACAATGTATGATCACTTTGACTTTGAACAAATTTGTGTTCTTTAACAGTTTTTGTAATTTTTTTAAATCAAGCTCTTTGTGATTGTTTTAAACCTATAAAGAGATTTCTTAAGTGTACGGAGTTTATTAGCATTTGTCTGATTCTCAAACTCAGGTGGAATACTAATGCGTGCTTAGTGGAATCAAACGCTCCCCAAACGACCTCTTAATAACAAGAAACTTAATGACTCATAAAAAGAAGCGAGGACAAAAAAGAACACGACGAAGAATACGAAAGACGTGAAGAAAACGAAGAATATGGAGAACGAAGATAATAACAAAGAACCTTGTTAGACCCGCTATATGAACGTAGCTTTCCAACGAATCTTGTTAGGCCTGCTGTTATCTACGTTGAGCAACACCTTGCTTGATCAGCAACCATCTTGGCACTAACCTTGGTAGACATTTGGAAAACTTCTTGAACGACTTGGGGGACGAATCCAGATCACAACCCTTGCTTAAGGGATTGGTTGAGTTCAAAAAAAGAAGCTTGAGCAAGACAAAATTGAAAAAAAAAAAAGATTAGAAGAGCAATGACTTAAAATTTTCGAATTTTATTGATGAAAGGGATTGCGTAAAATAGTGTTCAAACGGGCTTATTTTTTTATAGATTTCAAAAACTCCTAAAACTTAACTAACAAGAAAAAGGAATATCTATCTAATTTCCTTATAGATATCCTATCTAGTTTTCCTTATAAATATCTTGTCTAATTTCTTTATAAAATAACTTAAAATAATAAGTAAAAAATACAAAAGAAGTTTTCTTAATCGCACCGCATCATTCCCTCCTTGTTCGAAAGGATACGTCCTCGAATCACAACCTCCGGGACCAAAAACAAGTCGAACATAGGCAACGTTGTATAAGTTGGACAAAAAAGAGACGAGCAAAACAAACTTCTTTTTCGCTTCACGCCTACTTCAAGCACATGGATCCTTCGTAGAACATGTTTAGGATGCAAGGATACCTGCGGTTTAATTACCACGAAGAGAGACGAAGACGGAAGTATGTCAACATAATTCAAAAGATATTTTTCATCTTTTTCCATGTCAACATGATTATCCTCTCCGTTTGTGTATAGTTGGGTCCTAATTTCAGCACTTGTATCTTCTTCAATATCCATTTCTTCTACTATTTTTTCATCACTTTCAACTTCATATTCTGCTTCTTTTAAGTTTTCAGTTACAATTTCTTTATCAACAAGAGTTTCAGTTGGAACCTGAGCTTCCTCATATGGAGAAATAACTTCATGGAGAAGAGGTTGTGGAATTGACATTGCTTGATTTTGCCTCATTTCAACTTCATTTGCCAATAAACCATGTCCTCAAGGCAAAAGAATGAAATATCTTTCAAACACTTATAGATCTTTGGATGGAGACCACAGATAAAACGGCTCTCTATGACATTCTTGTTCAGCACCATTGAGCTCTAATTAAACTGATGAACTCATGATAATACTCTTCAACAGTTATGAGCCTTGACACCAAGCTTTGTACCTCAATGGAATATGTGGAACAGGACTTAAGACCCACAATAAGACTCTACTTTTGATAATCGATGAGAAACTTTTCGAAGGCTCTCAAACATATGCTCAGGCAGCTTTTCCATAACATATATTTTTTTATTCGGATTTTTCTCTCCGTTTCTTTTTTCTCTCTTTTTTTTCCATTCTTTTCTCTTTTTTTAATCAGGCGTTAAAACAGTACGGAAAAGAGTCAACCTTCAAATTGTAAATAGCAGTCAAGGGTTGGCTTCTTGAGCAGAGAACAACCGGTTTTTTTAATTGATTTGGACAAACTTTGACTCTATAAATGGAATAAACAACCAGACGCAAACTAAACTTTTGTTGACGCACAAGCTGACGCAAACTAAATATTTTTGACTGGTTGTAGGGTATAGGACAAAAAGACACAAAGTTTTTTTGTTTCAAGATGGTTCTAATACTACGTTGATGCGTATTTAGCAGAATCACACGCTTCCAAAAGGCCTTTTGATAACAAGAAATTTAATTGGGTTCACAAAAAGAAACTAAGGACAACAAAGAACATGACGAAGAATACGAAAAACTGAAGAACACGTAGAATATGAAGAACGAAGATAATAACGAAGAACTTTGTTAGACCCTCTATATGAATGCAGCTTCCCAACGAACCTTATTAGACCGGCTGTTATCCATGCTGAGCAACCCTTGCTTGATCAACAACATTCTTGCCAAAAACCTTGGAATGCCATTGTAAAGCTTCTTGAACAACCTGGGGGACGAATCCAGATCATAACCCTTGCTCAAGGGATTGATTGAATTTAAAAGAAGAAGCTTGAGTAAGACAAACTTCAAAAAAAGACTCACAAGAGCAATGACTCAAATTTCTCAAATTTTATTGATGAAATAGATTGCATAAAATAGTGTACAAAGGGCATATTTATACGCTTCAAAAACACCTAAAACTTAGCTAACAAGAAAAAATATCTATCTAATTTTTCCTTATAGATATCCTATCTAGTTTTCCTTATAAATATCCTATCTAATTTTTCGTATAAAATAAGTTAAATAATAAATAAAAAAATACAAAAGCTTTCCTTAGCCGCCCCGCGTCAAATACACATGTATACGCTCTTGTAAGTCTTTATTTAAAAAGTCATTTTTAACATCCACTTAACTTAACTCCTAGTCTAAGTTTACTGCTAATAAAAAATTATCCTAATGGTGTCTATTTTGCCACCGGTTCAAAGGTTTCTAGGTGATTAGTTCTACCGGTTTGTGTAAATTCTTTTGCTTTTGACCTGACTTTATGTCTATTTACAATACCCATCTGCATTATACTTGATGGTAAATATTTATCTACACCTCACTAGTTTAACATCTTTCACTATAGGTACAATTTTTCAAATTTGATTTTGCAATAATGCTGTCATTTCTTCATATACATCATCTTCCCATTCTGATATACTCATAGCTTTTTTTATACTTACATGTATTATATTGGAATCCAGCGCACAAGTAAAGCCTTAAGTTGAGTGTTCAGTTTTTCATATGACAGAAAAGTTATCGAGAGGGCATTTAACGCACTCTTTGATTCCATTCCTTATTGCAATTGGCCTGTTATCAATTTGAGAATCAGCTTCATAGGTTGTGTGACCTTCTAACTGATTTTCTGATGAGATGTTAGGTTGAACATTCCTAACATAAACTTCAACAATAGGAGTCCTAAGGATGTATCTATATTATCGGAATCTCTTCATATAGGTAGCATTCTATCACTATTGTGATCTTTTGTGCCTAAAGGTGGTTGTTTACAATATCTATTATACTCGAGAAAGCATTTTGCACTTGACTAAAACTTCCTGTAATACAGTAAAGGCATGCTTTTCATCAAATATTACATCCAAAGTAACATACATATTTTTTATTATAACAATATCATTTATAATCTTTCTGTGATACTGAATATATTATAAATATACATTTAACAGATATTTGATTCAACTTACCCCATATGTGAGGCTGTATATTGTACATTAGACAATGCATCCACACAATTTAAAAGACAATTAAGACGAAGATTAGTATGAGAAAAGGCATTTAGGAAGACATCTCTAGGAGGTTTGAAAGACAAGACTCTTGATGGCATCCTATTTGATCACATATGTGGTTGTTAAGACAACCTCTCTCTAGTAAGACTTAGGCATTTTTATAGTAAACATTAATATTCTAGTTTATTTCGAGTAAATATCTGTTGTTTTTCTTTCAACTATTCCATTTTGCTGGGGTTGTATAAGCACAAGAGGTGGATGATAAATAACATTTTGATAATAACTTTTTTAATTGATTCATTAAATATTAGCTCCATCTTATTGTCTTAATAGCACAACCAAATGCTTTTTAATCAGATTGAAGTAGTTCTTAAAGATGTTACTTACTTTAGCTTTATTTTAAGTAGATATACCACAGTAACTCTTGTATGATAATCCACAAAGGTCATAAACCATCTTTTCCATTGATATTTGTTGACCTAGAGGGTCCCTAAATATTAAAATGAACAAGATTGAATGGGCTTGTTGATCTATATATCTTGGCGAGATGACTATATTTAGTGGTTTAGCTGATTGACATATTTCACCGAGAATACTCTTTGGACTCATATCACCAAATAATTTTTGGCATTAATGTTTCTAATACAAAATTTGGTGTGTAATCTCTTTATGCCATAAAAGAATCTCATCTAAGCAGGTAGTATTATATAAATCTTTTCTAACTCCGCTAGTTTCTTATGTTGAATCTTGTTCAACAGGCAGTTTCATTGTAGCATGCCATCACTGGTTTTTCTGCCTCAAGTAAGGAAGGGTCATTTATATTATTAGCATTGTCAATCATCCCCTTCATGCTTTTCTCCTGAAAACAACATTCAGAGGATGAAAAACAAGCTATATCATTTTGTAAGTTTCTTATAAACATCAAATAAAACTTAGTATTGGAACATATATTACATTATATAGAGTCATTTTGTCATCTATTTTTACATTCCCTAATCGAGTAGCTTGTAAGGAAGAACCGTTTGTAACATTAACTAGTTTAGGAATAGAAGAGGATTGATAAGAAGAAAGAAGAGTACCATGACTAGTCATGTGATCTGAAGCTCTTGAGTCCACAATTCAAGAATTACCTCTATGATGCTGGCTAAAAGTAGCCATAGAAGCTTGTATTGGTGGATTTTGACCAACATTATGTTGTTTGTTTAACAGTCGGATGAATGTAGCAATCTAATCTTTTGTAGGAAAGCAAGAGTATTCTGTTTGGTGTATTGAACCTTGAGCTATATTTAGCAGTGCTATTCCCTGTATAGATAGACCTTGAAGGAGGCTTTTAGGAATTAGGACTGGGTTTTGATGGCCTTCCTTGTCCTAGCTTACCATGTAGCTTCCAACAGTCATCAATGAGGTGTCCGTTTTTCTTGCAATACCTACAGAAAAGTCTTCCTCCTTCATTGATTGAAGGTTGTGTCTTGACTGCTAAAGCTGAGACATCATAAGGCTTTTCCGTAAGTAAGGCAGAGGTTTCTCTACTCAAATTTGGTGAAACACCCATCATGACTTCTTTTCACTTTTCCTGTGTTGATTTCAAGAAAAGCTGCCTTTAAACTAGGCACTAGTTTAATGCTAAGAATTCTACTTGCACTGTCAAAATACAGATTCAATCCAGTTAGAAATCTGAACACCCTTTTTGGTTCAGCAATGGATTTATACAGTTTTGAGTCTGAAGCACATAACCGTTGATGTGCATCAAACACATGAATCAGTGTATAGTATCCATTTACAGTTAGATTTTCTTGTTTGATTTCATGAAGCTGATCGTCAATCTCATATAGTTCAGAATACATTTCCTTAACTGCAACTCATATTTCAGCTTTAGTCTCATACATCATAAAGTCATCATTGATGTCAGGAAGCATGGACCTTATTAGCCAGGATATTATCATACTATTTTCAGATTTCTATAGTCAAATTTGGGATCATTTTCATGTGTAACAAATAGTGTTCCAAATAAATATCTGTCATTGTCCTTACCCGTCACAAACATCTTCACCCCTCTCTAGATCAAGAGTGATAGCTATCTCCATTGAGTTTGTGACTTGTATTGACTATAGAAAAATCATCAGACACTGTAGTGCCATAAAACCCTGCTTCTGATTCTTGATGAGGAGTGAAATGGCTTCGGTGTGTTCAGAGGCAGTAGAAGAAGATGAAGGTGTAGCCATGTTGAATTTAAACGTAAGAAAATCAGTTTTTGCTCTGATACCATACAGAGAATTGGAGAATTATTGTTCATCAAGTTAACTTCAAATGTGCCAAGATGTGAGCCTTTTATAGAGGATGTAAACAGAAGGAAACAGGATGCCCAATCTGTCAACGGCTAGTTTTGGTTTTTAACGGCTATACAGCCAATCCACTTAACAGATGACTAAACTGAGTATATAGGACATATAGAAGTGTATTTCTACTATGTATGTGCATGTATATATACTTGTTGGAGCATGTTTCGGCTGGAGACCAGGGGCGAAAAGTTTAGGTTGACCGGATAGGGTGTTTTAAATGCATTATTTGTAATTTATTCTTGGTTGTAAATAATGGCTTGATTCTAGGGGATAAGATTAGTGTAGTTAATGTGTAGTGATGGATGATTTTTTCCTAGTCTTTGTAACGGTTGGAGGGCACTAATGAGGTGCTTAATGTTGTATTTATGAGAGTATTTTGACTAGAGGATAGTTAGGAAAACCAATTGTATAAAGTGATTGAAGATTGACTTTGAATGTAAGAAGGAAGAATCATTTTTTCTCCTCTCAAACCTGCTGGCCGAAACTTACATGGTATCAGAGCCAAAGCAGTAAACACTCAAACACCCACTTTTCTTCTCATCCGTCACCGAGATGAGTTCTCCAACCGCCTCTAATGCTGCCGGCCAATCGGCCACACCCATTGTCTCTTCCACCGGTGGCCACAACAGCTGTGACCACCAGTGATCCTACTTTTCAACAAACCCTGAGTGAAAGTTCCTCCCTCCAAATCACTAATCACAGATTGAATGGAAAAATTTTTTTGTTATGGTCTCAGTCAGTCCTCATGGTCCTGCGAGGAAAAGGCAAGTTGGCTTTCATATTCGGCCAAGCTGCTTAACCAGATACCACTGACTCACGTTATCCAACGTGGGAACTCAACAATTCATTGGTCATGTCATGGCTCTCAATTCAATGGAACCTCATATCAGCCGTACTTATCTTTTCCTACGAACTGCTAAAGCAATTTGGGATGCTGTACATGAACACTATTCAGATCTGAGAATGCTTCTCAAGTTTTTGAGATCAAAAACAAAACTAAAGGAGAGCCGCCAAGAAAATATGAGCATCACAGAATATTACAACTCCTTGCAGACCCTTTGGCAAGAACTTGACCTCCATTATGAAGCTGATTGGGGAGATCTAGAAGGGAATATTAAATTCAAAGAAACACCTAGAAAAGGAAAGGCTGTATGATTTTCTTGCTGGATTAAACAAGGAGTTGGATGAAGTAAGGGGGCGCATCCTTGGGCGGAGGCCTCTTCCTTCACTCAGCGAAGCCTTTTGCCGAGGTCCGGAGGGAGGAAAGCCGCAGAAGGGTCATGCTTGGCGAAGACGTGATGTGCAGCCGCTGGTACCTGTTGAGCGGTCTAGTGATGTATCTGCACTAGCCGCTAAAACTGTTAGTTCAAGGCCTAACAATCGCCCCCGATGCTCTCACTGCAACAAGTTAGGCCATACTCAAGATAAATGCTGGAACTACATGGAAAACCTGCAGACATGAGGCAGAAGAGGCCACCTCAAACCTTACAGCCGAAGTCTTGCTGCTGTCATCGATGAAGGCTCATCGCCAAGTGAAGCCGGCCAGATCGGCTTGAACCAAACCCAGCTAGAACAACTCCTCTCTCTCTTAAAGGCGCAATCTGAGGCGCCTACCTCATCAAATACAAAGGCCCATCAAGGTATGGTTAATTTTGTAGAAACTTCACCTTGGATTCTGGACACAGGAGCCACTGATCATATGACAGGTAATAAGTCTCTATTTACTGCATATGAGCCGAGTTCTGACTTGTTGAGGGCTGAAGTGGCGGATGGGACATTTGCATTTGTATTGGGAAAAGGATCTGTTCAAATCTCTTCCTCAATTGTCCTTGATCAGTACTTTACGTTCCAAAGTTGGCTGCAATCTAATGTTTATTAGCAAACTTACCAAGAATGCAAACTGCACTGCCTAATTTCTCTGCCCAACTATGTACTTTGCAGGAGCAGGGATCGGGGAAGACGATTGACATTGCTAGAGAGAGAAATGGCCTTTATCAGTTTGAAGACTATACCCATAAAAACCACAAAACTTTGTACTTCATACCTCCGTACCCCACGCCCCTTTGGAATTGTGATCCCAAAAACACTGATGTACTATTGCTTCATCAAAGGCTAGGTCATCCTAGCCTTCGTTATCTCAAGCAGTTATTTCCATTGAATAATAAACATTTGTCTGATTTACATTGTGATGCATGTATTTTTGCTAAACAAGTTAGATGTGATTACCCTGCAAAACCACATGTCATATATGCTCCATTTCATCTTATACACAGTGATCTTTGGGGACCATCTCGGGTTAATAATATTTCTGGTGCAAAGTTGGTTTATTACTTTATCGATGACCACACACGGGTATGTTGGGTCTATCTACTCAAAGAAAAAACAGAAGTAGCCAGTGTTTTCCAAAATTTCCACTCCATGATAAAAACCAGTTTCAAACTTCTATCAAAAGTTCTTCGCACTGACAATGGCAAGAATATTTTAAACATATCCTAAACACTTACTTAGCCTCCGAAGGTATCATTCATCAAAGTTCTTGTCCAGACACACCACAACAAAATGGTGTGGCTGAACGCAAAAATCGTCATCTTCTTGAAGTAGCCCGGGCACTTATGTTCACTATGCACGTACCAACCTACCTATGGGGGGAAGCTATTCTTACAGCATGTTATCTTATAATCGTCTTCCGTCTAAACTATCCAGTATAAATCTCCACTTTCTTTTCTTAATCAAACGTATCCCTTATTCCACGGGGGTTCCACCTTGCCTCTCAAAGTCTTTGGCTGTGTGGTATTTATTCACCATCGTTATCCTACATCATCAAAGCTTGATCCGCGTGCAATAAAGTGTGTCTTCATAGGATATTCTTCTACTCAACGTGGCTATAAGTGTTATTCTCCCACTCTTCGCCGTATCTTTGTTACTATGGATACACATTTCCGTGAAAATGAGGCTTACTTCTCTTCAACTGATCCAAACAAACTTACATCATCACTTCTTTTTTCGACTCACAAACAAATGAACCACTGCCTTCTCCAAATTTTCCCGGCAGTGCTTCAGGGGGAGACATAATCTTGTCCTTAGGACCGAACCACTCGGACCACGCGAACCACCCGGACCATCCGGACACTTCTCCTAACCCGGACCAATCTCCTAACCCAGAACCGAACCATCCGAACCACTCCGGACCAAACCATACCACTCTCCTAACCTCGACCAAGGACCCAAAAACCACTCAAAACATAATAATCTATTCACGAAAACACAAGCCCCTAAGCTGATAAAGACATCTCTCTAGAATACCAATCCCTAGAACCGATTCCTGTTTCTTTGCAGGCGAGGAGGGGAACTTTAGACACTTCGACGGATTGGACTTACCTATTGCTTTGAGAAAGGAAAAAGGGTTATGTTACTCCAATATCTCATTTCCAACTTTGTGACTAATGATAGATTGTCAAGCAAGTTTTCAGCATTTTCCACAAAAGTGTCTAATATCCAGATTCCTAAGAATATTGATTGAGGCACTTGGAGACAAGGATTGGAGAGATGCAGTTCAGGAATAGTTAAGGGCCTTGGAAAAAAACAACACGTGGAAATAGTAGAGCTACTTGAAGGTAAAAAACAGTCGGTTGTAAATGAGTGTTCTCTGTAAAATTTAATGCAGATGGAAGTGTCAGTAGGTATAAAGCACGACTGGTGGCCAAAGGTTTTACTCAGGTATCGGGAATTGACTATAACAAAACCTTTGCACCTGTGGCCAAGTTAAACTCGGTAAGAATTCTACTTTCTTTAGCAGCATGTCTAGATTGGTCACTCCAACAACTTGATGTTAAGAATGCCTTCTTAAATGGTGATCTCCATGAGGAGGTTTATATGGACTTACCACCCGGTTTCTCCAGGGGGGAAGAATTTGGTTTGCAGGTTGTGTAATCGTTGTATGGGCTGAAACAGTCTCCACGTGAATGGTTTGGAAAGTTTATCAGGCTGTTAAGACCCAAGGGTTCAAACAGTCACATGCTGATCACACTATGTTTTATGAACATACTTCTAAGGGAACTCGTGCTATTTGATAGTCTATGTTGATGATATTATTCTCACAGGAGATGCTCTGGATGAGATTGATGCCTTGAAGAATACCTAAGCAGCAAGTTCGAAATGAAAGATTTGGGATCTCTGAAATACTTTCTTGGTATGGAAATAGCACGTAGTTCATCAGGTATCTTATTTCTCAACGGAAGTATGTATTGGATCTATTGCAGGAAACTGGGATGTTGGGGTGTAGACCAACGACAACACCCACAGAACCCAATATAAAGCTAGATCTAAATGGAGGCAAGGAGGTGGATCGAGAACGGTACCAACGCCTAGTTGGTAAGCTCATCTATTTATCGCACACACGCCCTGATATTGCTTTTGCAGTAAGTTTGGTGAGTCAATTCATGCATGCACCGAAAATACAACATTATGAGGCTGTTCTTCGAATCCTAAGATATTTGAAAAAAACTCCGGGCAAAGGACTGTTTTTTCGGAAAAAAGGGGGAAAGAAGCCTTGAAATTTACACGGATGCGGATTGGGCAGGATCGTTAATTGATAGAAGGTCCACTTCGGGATATTGTACTTATGTTTGGGGCAATTTGGTTACGTGGCGCAGCAAGAAGAAACAAACCGTTGTGGCACGAAAGTAGTGCTGAGGCCGAGTTCCGAGCTTTAGCTCACGGCATGTGCGAGGGCCTATGGTTAAAAAGAATGTTGGCCGAACTGTGTATTTTGTCTAAGGGGCCGATTCGATTGTATTGTGACAACAAGCCGCGGTAAGTATTGCTCATAATCCAGTTCATCATGATCGTACTAAGCATGTTGAGGTTGACCGTCACTTTATTCGAGAAAAAATTGATGATAAGAGTTTACTGTGTTCTACATTCCTACTCAACAACAAGTGGCGGATGTTCTAACCAAAGGTTTACACGGGCCAACGTTCGAGAGACTAGTCAACAAGCTTGGCATGGACAATATCTACATACCAGCTTGAGGGGGATTGTTGGAGCATGTTTCGGCTGGAGACCAGGGGCGAAAGTTAGGTTGACCGGATAGGGTGTTTTAATGCATTATTTGTAATTTATTCTTGGTTGTAAATAATGGCTTGATTCTAGGGGATAAGATTAGTGTAGTAATGTGTAGTGATGGCTGATTTTTTCCTAGTCTTTGTAACGGTTGGAGGGCACTAATGAGGTGCTTAATGTTGTATTTATGAGGAGTATTTTGACTAGAGGATAGTTAGGAAAACCAATTGTATAAAGTGATTGAAGATTGACTTTGAATGTAAGAAGGAAGAATCATTTTTTCTCCTCTCAAACATGCTGGCCGAAACTTACAATACTGTATACGTATATATGTATGTACAGTGTATTACTAAGTATTACACATTGTAATGTGTATATATCTACATCTATACTACAGAAAGATGGAAGAATTGACAATGATGTGAATCACATGTATAAACAGGGTGGCTAAGTAAAGAAATGTGTCGGATCTTCTTTTTAGTAGAAAAGTACCTTTAAAACTTAAAGGAACGTTTTATAGGACGACAGTAAGACCCGTACTGTTGCATGCATTTGAATGTTGGACACTCAATTATGTGCATGAACACAGGATGCAAATTCGGAAATAATGATGCTGATATGGATGTGTGCACATTAAGGAAGGATCAAATAAGAAATAATGATATAAGAAGAAAAGTTGGGGTAACTCCTATAGATGAGAAGATGAGGGAGTTTAAGTTAAGATAGTACGTGCATGTGTAAGATGTCTTGTAGATGCATTTGTTAGCGGGTGTGAGACAGTGAATAAGGTGCTTGTTAAACGTGGGATGAGGAGACCAAAGAAGGCATAGAGAGACAATAAGGAAGAATTTGACTTATATGACAATTGAGAAACATATGGTCAGTGATAGAGCACAGTGGAGAAAGTTGATTTATATAGCCGATGTCATGTAGAGAGTATAAGATTTCAGTGAGAGTTTTAGGTACTTAGGCCGAAATCATGGCTGAGATGATATGATATTTTTGAAATAGAATGTATTCTACATGCGTATATTATGTATTAGGTATTAGGAGACACACAAGAAGGGTAAGATTTAGGCTACGAATCAAGAACAACAACAACATTACCCCATTGACTTAGAGGCTTTCGCCTATGGCGGGGTATGGGGGGTCGGATGTACGCAACCATACCCATGTGTTATAAAACACACAGAGGTTGTTTCTCGATGACCCATAATGATGCGTCAAGCTGTGTCGATGAACTGCTACTTCACAATATAAGAAGTGCAACCAATTTAGTGCATCATTTTGCTTTATTCCATCATATTCCAAAGTCAAGGAATGGTGTGTCCCTTGACTCCATTGGAATCAAAAAATAAAATAAAATAAAGTACGCGAGATAAATGATTGATCCATCACGACCCCACATAATGGGAGAAAAGGCTTAAATGTTATTGTATATATCAGTGCTGGCTGTTGTCTTATCGTTATCAGATTCCGGCTTTGAGGAAATGTAGTTTTGCGGCTTATAACTTATTTCTTGTGGTCTATATCTTTGAATTGAAGGAGAATGCAGTAAAATGCAATGCTTCAGTGAAGGCTGAACATGTTGCTCAAATATTAGGATTATTTTTTATGCGTTATGATCCTTTGCATGTGCATCTACACTTCTTGCTGTCTTTTAGCTTCTCTTTGTTATACTTTTGCTTGTTTATTCCACTGCAGACACTTCTGGAAAAAATCGCTCCAACATGGATGAATGTTTCTTTGAGAATGAAAGATGACCAAGAAACCGACAAGGCTTTTGGCTGGGTCTTGGAAATGTGAGGAATGTTCTTTGATTTTATCAACAAGCACATGGACTTCATATCCATGAACTTTCCTCTGGCTTACAGTTATCTCATTAGTGGATAATCTTTTGTTTATTAGGTACGCCTATGCTGTAGCATCTGCTTTGCATGATGTGCGACATATTCTGCGTAAGGACTTCATGCTACAGGTCTGATGTCTTTTAAGCCCCTTTATGGTTTGCTGCTTGGTCTGACTGCTAAGATGTTTTGCCCCATGTTTAAACATGCGCAGCCTCCTTGGGATCTTGAAGTTGGCAAGAAATACATAATCCACTACACATATGGTTGTGATTACACTATGAAGGTAGATCCCTTTTTTCTACTGGGTTTTAGGTAAAGAAACATACCTTCCCAGCTCGAGTGACTGTTGACCTCACTTGTATTTTCTGCATATCCATAGATTTTTTTATTATACCCTACGGCAGAACTTGTTGACTCTCTGTACCTCTGTTCAAATGCTGTACACTGTAGACGACTTAAATGACCTGGATTTGTGTTGCAGGGAGAGCTGACATATGGAAAGATAGGTGAATGGAGATTCGATAAGAGATCTTACCTTCGAGGTCCCTCCTCCAAGGAATCTTTCTCTACCCCCTCCTGGGGTTCCTGAAAGTGTGGTATGTGTATCACTTGCTAAATATTTTATAGCATCTCTTAGATTAGCTTAGTCATGGAAATTGATTTCCTTTGCAACGTTCTATGGCATTTAGCTTGCTTGGATGTTATTTTCTTAGCAGCTATCTTATGTTCCAATTCTTCCTTTTTTCTTTTTTCCTTTTCTTTTGCCCCTCTTTTATGTGATAACTGCTTTAGCTTAGTTGCATCCTGTTATTCTAGTAAAACTGAGTTAAAGGAAACATTTGGTCAGCATAGGAATGCAATGTGCTCCTTGTGTCTTGTTAAGTTAAATATGTCTGGATGTTGTCTGCAGTAGCTAGCCTCTCTTTACCAGCCACTTCATCAATCATGTCTCATGTATGAGTTTTCTCCAGGATTTCTTTGATTCAAATCACTTTTGCAGTAACTCTGCTTTGCAGTTGGGTTTTCCTTGCCTTGTTTCCTTTCACAAGCCTCTTGGCTGCACATATAGTTATATTATTTCTGAAGGTTGAGAAATAACCCCGAGAAAGATGTTGCAGCTTGCCTATTAAGGATTTTGACATGTGAGACCATTCATTAGTGCACAAAGTAATGATTTAGGTCCTCCGTTTAGGTTAACTTCCTGAAAAGATTTATATGCATCAGGTTAAAATGTAGTTTTCTGACTTCTGGTTTGTTTCCCACATTCCCACTGTTGGGAAAAATGTGATTTGTTTTTTACAAGCATTATAATCGTCTCCATCAAATTATTGTTCTGCCTCAAGAAAGTGCCTCAGGAGCAACCGACAACTAACCATGTCTTCCCTATCGCAGTTTCTCTCTCTCTCTCTCTCTCTCTTTTTTTTTTTTTGGTTTAGGAGGGGGAAGAAAGGGGGGGGGGGGGTATGGGGCGTTGGGAAAGGTTCTGCAGGAAGCAGTTGATGCATCCATTCTATTGAACTTTCCAGGTTGTGTTCCACTGGACAGTGCAAGGGAAGCCTTATGCACATCCATAAAACTCTTACTATGCCATGTGGGATCATGGGTTCAGTTTTTCCTAATTTCGGAATACGGTGTAAATGCTGCCTACTTTTGGTCCAAATATTTTTGAAATAGATGTATTCTAAATTCTTTTTTATAGGAGTCATGCCAACCTTTCTTCTTATATGTTGATTTCTTATTTTATCCTTCATTGTATGTGTACACATCCATATTAACATTCTCATTTCCGCCACTCGCATTCTTTGTTCGTACTCGTAATTGACTGCCCAGCATTAAGATTTATACCACAGTGCAGGTCTTGCTACCATCCTTTTTTGTCCTATAACCTTGCAAAAAAAAAAATATCATGGTCAGTGGGGAACCTCAATATAATTGTCATGCCTTTCGGTTCATATCTATCTCAGCCCATCCAAATACTTGCTAATAAATATGACATCCTAGTCGTTTGAAGGCCTTAAAACAATATCAGGGCATTAAATTCATTGTTCTGTGTCAGAAGCACTAAACTAACTGATGTTACTTTGACAAATAACCTGATTGTCACAATTCCTCTTTTTTTTTTTAAATAATTTTTATCTTGTTATCCTTCTCTGTTTCTGGGAATGAGCTGTCAGATTTTAGCTTAGTTCAGTTTGTACCAAGTATGTATTTCTGGAAGTTGATGTGTTGCCTTTGGAATGTTTGGTTATAGTTCTCCTCTTTTTGGAGGGGGTAGGCAGGAATGAACGTTAACATGAAGCGCAATAAGCAATATGTTTTAGGATGATCCATGTATTCTTCTATATTCTATTGGTCCACTATGAAAAGTGTAAACCACTTGTAGGATATACTGGGTATGATTGTTGTTGTTGTTACTTGTAGCCTTGCCTATACGGATGCTCTACATCATATCAAATTTCAAACTTGTGAATCGTCTGCTAGCTGCTTGTCCTTTTTTTTTATCGGCATGGTCATTTCACCAGAAAATATCCAGTCAGTCTGGGGGGCAGGAAGTGAGCAGAAGTGAAACATGTGTATCTAGAATGGGATTTGAACTTCAATCCAAATCTCAAACACCCGCTCATCTCCTGCCATCCAAAAGCTAAACAACTCCAATAAGAAGAAACGTAATTAACGCAGTGCAGCTAGATAATTCTTGCACCTATATCACTTCCTAGTAAACTCTGTACGAGTAGTTGTTTTGATTCATCACCTAGATGAGATTCTGCCTCTTTGAATTTTGTCATGGGTATCTAAATAATGCACTCCTGAGCACAAGAGAGGTGGATATAGAAAGTAGTGACAAAAGTGATCATGTAGCAAACCTATCCGGATTCTTGAGTGGTATTCCATTTGCGGACGTGAATATTAGATGCGGAAGCATATTAATGCTTGTTTTAAATGCAAGATTTGATGTATGCTTATGCAATAAACGCGGCTTAAGAACATCTTTCTTTTTTCTTTTTTATTTACTTTTTTTTTCAGGTCCGGCTGGTGAAAATGGTGAATGAAGCTACGGCTAATATACCCGGATGGGATGTGAAGGAGGAGACCGGTTAGCAATTTATCCACCCCATGAATTATGATTCCTAAATTATCAGGTTACTGATGGATGCTGTTAGGACGGTAAGGGTAAAGAAGTAAGAAGCTATCACATACATGAAAGGATAGTGTTTGATGTCCTCAAATGAACCCAATCTTATAAGTGTATATTAACTTGGTGATCTGGAGAACCTTATGATATCAAATATAGAGACACTGCATCTTCAGTATAAACATTTTTTTTTTCCTCGCATCTTTGATTTTTTTTTTTTTCACCTATGACGATTTGATGGGAGTGGATCTTTTTCAACAGCAGATGGAGATGGGGAACTGGTCTTGGATATGCTTTGCTCTTTGGTCTGAATTTGATCTACTTGTTTAACTTTAAACTGATTGTTTCCACTCTTCCTTGACTTTGGATTATGATGAAATAAAACAAAATGATTCACTAAATTGGATGCGTTTCTTATATTGTGAAGTACCAGTTGATCGACACAGCTTGGCGCAATTTTTATTATAGGTTATCGGAAAATAACCTTTTTGTGTTTCTAACACATGGGTACGGTTGCATGCATCTGAATCCCATGCAGAAGCTTTTAAGACAATGGGATAATGTCATTGTTTAACTTTAAACAGATACTGATTTATCGAGCTTTAGTTTAGAATACCAGTACTTCATGTACCTAATTTTCGTAAATCTTTTCACGGTTAGTATTAAATGAACGTAGTCTTCTCGATGTTAAATCTTATTATTTTGTAAAGATATAAGATGTCAAATATGTCTACATTAGGTGGAAGAACAGTAATCTAGTTGACTGGGAAGTAAAACGGCTTTCACTGTTGTTGTGTTTGAAGAATTAAAGTCCTGTAACCTATTTCATGTAAGTTCAAGTAGGTAGGACCGTTTGTACAATAAGATAGGGACATTGACAATGATGTAGCACACAAAGTTCAGGCAAACTGATGTAGGAGGATGGCAGCCTCAGGAGCGCTATGTGACAAGAATTTTTCAACTAAATTAAAGGAAAACTTTTGTAGGGTAACAGTGAATGTTATATGGAACAGACTGCTGGGCTATTAAGAGTACACAGTCGCAGAAGATGAAAGTGACAGAGATGAGGATGCTGAGGTGGATGTGTGTGCACACAAGGCTAGACCGAATAAGAAATGAGGTATTTAGAGAAATGTTAGGGGTGACTAGTATAGCAGATAAGGTAAGAGAGGGGAGACTGAGATGGTTTAGGCATGTCAAGAGGAGACAGACAACGGTTTCTGTTAGAGCAGTTGAAAGCATCACCGTGGAGGGGAAGATGAGTAAATGCAGACCCAAACTGACTTGGGATGAGCGAATTAGGCAGGACTACTAGATTTGAACCTTTAAGGATATGGTCCAAAATGGAAGTTCATGAAAACAGAGGATTAAAGTTAAGGAGGTTTAGACAGAATATAGGGGTACCTTAGAGTATACTTAGGGGTATAGATACTCTCTACGTTTTAGATGGCCTTTGCAGTTTTTCTCTTCTGTCATTTTTCGGTCATTATTTGTACATATACACGTTATGACTATTTTAATATCGTAAGCTGTCTATTTGTATTTTCTTAAATTCTTTCACTGACACACTAGCACACCATACCCCTATATTGTTTCATATATGCAGGTACAAATGGAGCCGGTGGTCTAACTGGAATCAAAGTTTCTATCTCTTGGGATGAAGATATTGTTTGTCTGCCTCTTATCCTCTCCAGACCCTAACGATTGCTTTTGCTATCGTTGGGATATACTGAGTATGTGTGTTTGATTTTCTTGACAAAATAGTATCAGCCAAGTTCGTTGCGTTCAATTACTGTGTTTGATTTTCTTGACAAAATAGTATCAGCCAAGTTCGTTGCGTCAATTACTTTATTGGTCTGTATTTGCTTATGGTTAAATGGTTCAACTAATTTGAAGATGATTCCTTCTAACGTTGAAGAGGAATTTGATGTGGCTGATAGCCATAAACAAGATCCACCGGACATAATTGGTTTTATCCAAGATTACGTGTCAAGATTGATGAAGCCAGACTTTTGTTGTTGTTGGGTTGGGTCGCATCTATATAGAATGTTCTACATACCCAAAGTTTAAAATTGTTATTTCAAGAAGAAGAAAAAAAGGAATTTTTTTAAAAATAAAAAACAATTTACGTTCACTCTAGTCGAGTTTCACTACATTTCTGAAATAGTAATTTTCTCAACTTATTCAAGCGGAATTCCTTCTGCGCAAGTTCCCACGAAACTAATGACGGCAAATGATTTTCCTAATATGTTTTGACGGAACATTTCTTTTCATGTCTAATATATCAATCACACACTTTTCTTTGATTTTATAATATAATAGAATAAAATAAAATGATTTATGAAATTATCTCCGCATATGGTAATGTGAGATAGCAGTCGATGGGCACAATATTTGATGCCATTTTTATTATAGATCATCAGAAAACAACCTCTGTATTTTTAAAACATAGGCAAGATTACATACATCCGCTCTTCCTTTACTCAACGCCATAAGCGAGAGATAAATGTTGCGCGACACAACAAAAACTCGAACTTGTTTCCAACAAAAGACCTTTGGAGAAGGGACGAAAAGAAATAAACAAAAAACAAAAAAGAAATGCAAGTTCTGAAACTAAACTTAATCAGGATATGGATGGCCTTGACAATCTAAATTCCTGTGTCAAAGAATAATTGTCTCATTGATCTAAAAGTTTGTTGGGCTCTAACAACATGAACAACAAAGTTAAAAAACTCTCTCTTGAACCCCCCCCCCCCCCCCCTTCTCTCTCTAGACTTCACAGAAAACAGCCCCTCCCCAAGCCCCCTTCTCTCTCCTCTATTAAACGTTTTGCCACCTCCAACGGCAGAAGCAAACTCCCTCTCTCCGCCTCAAAGCCTCCATCTTTCTTTGTCTATTTCCTTTTCTACTCCATAATCTAGTTGAAGCTAACCTCCTTCCCTCAGATCTACCTCCCCTAGCTGCTGTAGGGCTTCGACGCTTTCTCTAACCACGATCACAAGTGGTCGGAGGAAACTTCACTGCACTCCTCTCCCTATTCAGAAATCGCTACTGTAAATGGCTCAAAAGATGGGGTCTTTCTTTCATCTTTAAACATGCAACCCACTATTACAGCCAAAGCGGCCTGGGCTAGTATTGTTAAGCCCGGGTTCATTCCAGAACCTGTCTCTACCCTCTCTGCAACCAGCGATGGGGTCAACAAGAAAAAAAAAGGCCATTAACGTCCTAATAGAAGAAGTAACCGAACACATTACAGAGTGGAGGACAACTTTAATAGGCCAAATTATGGGAAACAGTGCTTTTTTCTTCAATCTCAAGCACTTTGCTGAAACTAAATGGAGCTCTAAAGGCCTGCTTGAAACACAAAAGGTAGAAGAAGACCTTTTCCTTTTTCCTTTCCAATCCGAAGCACACATCCAAGAGATATTTGACTTCTCACCTCTTCCTTTTGGGAATCGAATGCTATACCTTTGGCCTTGGAGTCCCGAAAAAAAATCCAAAAGCTAAACCTAGAATCATTCCAGATCTAGGTTAGATTCCCTAGGCTAAAATTTCAGTTTTTCAACCGTTAGGAAATCAACCGAGATCACTGCAAAAACGCACAGCGGAAAATAAAAACTTGATCTCCGATTTCCTACCAAGGATCCATGTTGTTCGTTTAATTCGATGAAAGAAACTCGAAAATTATCTTTGTAGATCCGAATTACGCAGATGAAGCAGGTGCGAAAATACGATCACCCTCTGTCGATATCCACACGAACGCTTCCGTTCGGAGTGCTAGCTCTTCAAACGGCGCGGCTGAAGAACTCGGTTTTCCACAAAAACGGCTCTAGGGTTTCTTTGATGATTCTATATATTTTTCGTGTGTAGTGTATACGAGATACACAAATATATATACACATACGTAGACATCAAAATCCGAGTCCTAATCGGATTAGTTGATGCCAATCAAAATCCATATCAGATACGGATTCTATCAGGATATTCAAAATCCATATCAGATATGGATTCTCTCGTTATTATCCGATAATACATATAATCACCAAAAAACGAAAATAATAATAATAATAATTAATATCCAATATTAATATTATTAATATTAAAAAACGATAATAATAATAATAATAATTAATATCCAATATTAATATTATTAATATTATTAATCTCAGCCTTACGCATTCTTGTGTGTGACCCGATAGGCCCATATTAATTGGCAGTTGATTAAATCTCTATTAAACCAACAAGTTATAATTGACCTCTAGCAAGGCATTACAACTACCCAATTAATACGAGTAAAGTCCAACTAGCCTAATAATAGTACATGCATTAATCCATTTGTCACACGATATCTAGTTTGAACATAAGTCATAGTCAGCGTCATACTTATATAGTTCAAACATATGATTACTCGATCTCTAAGTAGACTGATAAAACAAATGATATTGATCACACTATCAATTCATTTGAGCACGGCCATGCATTTCACAGTCTCGCTAATCGAGGGGCCCAAAGATATCTCTCTCAAAAGAGAGGGACAAATTCTATCTTGATTGTTCAATATCCTCTACATAATTTCTATCACATTCAATCATGACCTTTATTATTATCCAGTTACGAATAACGTTTGATCATGTCAAAATATAATAGTCCTTATGTTGGAAACTATGACAATCTCAAGTCAAAGGATTAAAACATGACTATCAGGAGATTTACTTATGACGCTAATCCATGTAGTAATCTCATGATGGGTCTATCCAATACAATGTTCTCTAACAAGTATCTATGAGATTGATTCGTATCACCATACACATAATCATCTTATGATTATCAAATCAATACTTATACTGATTATAAATTATTTTATCTCTATAACAATAATGAATCAGGGACATATATCAAAATTGTGTAACATACTAACCAACAATGATGATAATAAAACCACTTTTATTAATAATAAATGCATAACATAAATATCCAAATCATGGCCTAGGGCACATACACTAACCAGAGTTGCATATGCACGGACAAGGCCTCTCTTCATGGACAAGGCCTCTATGACAAAAACGAGAGTTGCATATGCACGGATATGTATTCGTGTTAAAGCATGAGAGGATCTTCCTAACCAGGTTACCATCACAAACGCATATGGTGTCGACACCAGCCAAGAGGTGCTATGCAAGTGGATTCCACCGCAGGGCAAGAAATGTAAGGCATTTGGACATGACTGTGATACCGTGTCAAACGTCCTCAAAGACACCCTCAGCAAAGACTCTTCCAACAATATCTATAGGAGTGAAAAACCAACTAGGATGGACAAGAATAATGAATGGAGGCAGCAACAGTCTAAAAGGTGGGTAAGGAAAGTCGCTGCTCAACAAATGGCAGCAGTCGTCCCCCTTCCTTTCCTTTAATAAAGAATAGATTTGAGGCCATCCAAGAAGAAGAAGGGGAAACAGGGACAGCTTCGGTCAGATTAATGGTTTCCCAAAGGAGCTACTAACCAATACCATGGAACATATTCAGAAGGCTAAAAAAAAAGAAAATACTACAAAGCCGAAGTGGCGAAACTGGTGGAGGAACAAGTAGATTCAGATGAAGAACCAAATGTTGCGCAACAATTTCTGTCTGTTGCTGATCCTAGGAATGATGTGGTGGCGTGCATTTCTCCACTTGATGTGGGACTTATTAGCCAGACACAAACTATTCTGCCGAATGATATGCGGGTAAAAGAGAGCTCCCAAAATGTGGAGCACTCCCCAAGTAAGGTCTCCAACCCAAATGACTCCCATGACTCTCTTGATTTCATAAGTGAAACTCCCAGACTTCTTATAATTAAGGATGATACTGCTAGAAATCATTATATAAACGCTATAACAGGAAAAATTTCAGGATTTATAGGCGAACTTGTGGCTGAATTTCAGTCCCTCACTGTTCCCCCGGACAAAGGGCTGAAATCTCGCTAAAATTAGATGAAAACACCAAAGATAAATTTAAAAATATTTCCGCCCCTATTAATTTTCAAGAACTTGAAACCCAAGTTCCGTTCCTCCAGTCTCGCAAGATAGCCGAATTGGGTCTATAGGTGGAAAAGGTGGTGGGAAAAGGTGGTAGGGTTCATCATCATCTTTTAAATAATTAAGATTGCTAGTTGGAACGTTCGGGGGGGGATAAACTCCCCACTTAGACAGAAGGAAGTTAAAGATTTCATTAAAAATATAAATATTGGTCTAGTTGGATTATTAAAAGTGAAAATTAGAGAAAATAACTTTAAAAATTGCTAAGGGACTTCTCCGAAATCGGAAAGTCCTGCATAACTCTCTCCTAAATTCAGTGTCAAGGATCATATTGGCTTGGAATCCGAACCTTTTTGTTGGAAAATTACTACACTGCACAGACCAATCCATCACTGCCAGCTTTAAGCTCCTAACCTTGAAAGGGAATGAGGAGGTAATCCTTATAGATGTATATGGTTACAATTAAAGAAGTAATTGGAGAGAGCTGTGGATGGGCCTTAGATATCAAAATCACCCGTATAATGACAAGCCTTGGCTTATCATCAGTGATTTTAACATTGTTATAAATAACAGTGGTAAATTGGGAAAGAAGAAGATATATAGAAACGCGGAAAGGGACTTCACTGACTGGATCAATGATATGGACATGGCATGCATCCCCTCTAGGGGATTTACGTTCACATGGTGTAATAATAGAGATGAAAAAAAGGGTATACACAAAAATTGACCACATGTTTTGTAATGAGGCTTGACAATCTTTAATCCACGATTTTCAACTGGATTATGGTGCCTCAATCTTTTCTGACCACTCTCCAGGCATTCTTTCTGTGCAGTTAGCAAGTAAATATGGGCCCCAACCTTTCAAGTTTATGTAAGGTTGGATGTCTCATCCAAAATTCAAGAACACTTTAGAGTGTGTTTGGAATGAAGAGGTCCAAGGGAATCCTATGACAAGATTGGTTAAGAAACTCAAAAAAAAAACCTGAAAGTTCCTTTTAAAAAGTCTCAACAAGGAGCACTACAACCAAATCTTTCTTAGAGTAGAAAGAGCCAGTAACATTCTTGAAAACACACAACAAAGGCTTATAAATGATCCAACCAATAAACTAATACAAGAGGAGGAAAAAAACATAGAGTTTCATATATCAAATTTTTGGAATTTGAAGAATACTTTTTCAAAGAAAAATCAAGAATAAAATGGATGAAAGAAGGTGATAGGAGCACGGAATATTTTCATAGGGTTGTCAAATCCCATATTGCGAGACATAAAATTTTGAGGTTAAAAGATGAAAATGGAGCCATTATTGAGGACTATAGGATGGTACAAAACATGGCGATGGATTTTTTTCAGAAGCACTTTACAAAGCCCAATGGCAATGCCTGTCCAGATTTTATCTGGATATGTAAGACTATCAATAATGACAAAGCCTTGTCTATTCAACCCAGGTCACTAGGGAAGAGATCAAAAATGCTTTATTTTCTTTGAAACCCATAGTGCCCCGGGGCCGGATGGCTACACAGCTGAATTTTATAGGGAAAATTAGGGGCTTGTGGGTGAACAATTTATAGATGGGATCCAATTCTTCTTCACTCACAACTTCACATGCTACCCATAAACGCCACCGCTATCTTCCTAATACCAAAAGTTGACAACCCCTATCTGTATGAAGGAATTCAGACCAATGTATTGTTGCAATGTCACATATAAATTAATCTCAAAAATCCTTATAACCAGATTAAAGCCTCTCCTCCCTGACTTGGTAAACGAAAATCAGTCTGCCTTTGTCAAAGGTAGACAAATCCAAGGGAACATCCTCCTAATGCATGAAATTGTCAAAACTACAAAAAGATAGAAGGTCCAAAAGACTGTTTGATCAAGGTTGACATAATGAAAGCATTTGACATGGTCAAATAGGAATACTTGATGATTGTACTAAAGAAAATGGGGTTACCGGATAACTACATTAACTGGATTTGGTTGTGTATATCAAATCCTTCTTTCTATGTAAACCAAAATGGTTCTTTGGTGGGGAACTTCAAATCCTCAAGAGGTCTTAGACAAGGGGATCCACTCTCTCCGTGCATGTTTATCTTAATCATGGAAAGCTTTACCCAATTGCTAAAGTCAAAAAGTGTGGGTTCCTGTATGCAAAGCAGAGGATAGTTCCCTTCAGATTGTAAAAGAGACTCTGTACGAATTTCAATCTTTATCCGGGTTAAAGCCAAACTTGGCAAAATCTGAAGTTTTCTTTTCTAGGGTGGATCCTCAAAGCCGCATGACTCTGTCTGACATTTTAGGAATGAAACAAGGTACCTTACCCATATACCTTGGTGTTTTCCTTATTTCTGGTCAGCTTTCCTTCACCCAATGTGGTCCGTTAATTGATAGGTTAAATGCCAAGGTCAATAACTAGGCATCTTCTTAACTTTCATATGGTGGTATGCTCCAGCTAATAAAGCCAGTCCTGGAATCCATCATCAGATATTGGACTGCAGCCTTTCTTTTGCCAAAGATATTGGATTGTAGCCTTTCTTTTGCCAAAGATGGTCATAAGGAAAATTGAGAAAATACTAAAAACTTTTCTTTGGGAAGAGACAAAAAAGGCTAAGGTAAAATAGAAAGATGTTTGTTTGCCTAAAGAAAATGGTGGTTTGGGAATACAGGACCTGAATGCACTTAACCATGCATACTTAATGAAAAGCCTTTGGAATATCTGCAAAAACAAGAAAAGCTTATGGGTCAAATGAGATCATAATGTCATTTTAAAAGGAATTTCCATAAGTGAAGCTATGGCCAAGGCCTCAGATTCCTGGATTTGGAGGAAGTTATTAGTGGTGAGGGATCTATTTGCCCACTGAATGAAAAAATACATTGGCAATGGGATTAACACGTCATTCTGGCATGACCCATGGCACCCATGGGGCACCCTTTCTTCCTGCCACCCGAAACTTGCAAGGAAAATCAATATACCCTTTAATGCTAGGGTCTATACTGTGTTAAATGGCTCCTATTGGAACATACCTTATGGTAGACGCTGGGATAGTCAGGATCTTGCTTTTAACCAAGAATGCAAGGGAATTGTAAGAAGAAATGGAGATGATATCCGAAAATGGAAACCAGATAACACATTCTCAATCAAAAATGCTACCAAAGCCCTGGGTACTGTTGGCCCAACTCTAGGTTGGGTAAAGTTATTTGGTGCATTCACTATGTTCCACGCTTTGCAGTCATCCTGGCTTACATGTTGAAAGAAGATGAATACACAAGACAAACTACTGAATTGGGGCATCATTTCCACAAACCTTTGTCCCTTGTGTGAGCGATCCAAAGGTTTGGGACACCATTCTTTTGCGGTGCATGCTTACCCCACTTAACATGGATTGAGATACCATCCTTAGTTGGTTTGAAAATAACCAGCGCTGGAAGTCCAAAATGTAAAAACATCTTGTCATTTTCTGTTTTTCTATCACGGTTTACTCTATTTGGCATGAAAGGGATAGGAGACTCTTCTAAAAAATTAAAAGAAATGATATCACTTTGGTGTTTGAGATCCTTAAGAATGTGAGATATGCTGCATACTCTTGGCAATGATATAAAAGGTCCAAGATTAATTGGGAGCTGGTATGAAAAATGGGAATTTCTTATAATATTCTGGTTTGATCTGATTTGCCTCTTATATATGTACATGGATGTGATTGTTTCTAGTATGGTACTATGGTTGTGTCTTGCTTATTTGAAAGTTTATTTACTGACTATTCATCGACAAAGGACATACTGGGATACTCCCTACATCTACCATATGTTTTCTTTTCTTGGTATTCCCTACATCTACCATAATAAAAAGAAAGTTGCTTTTACACACAAACACCAGAGAGAAAGCACATTATATCTTCTCTATCTCAGACTGAAGAATGAAAATCAGGCATGTCGTCATAGACAATGTTGCTATTGTTTTACTCTGATCACACATGAAAAACTACAAGCATCAAAAAGTCGAACGATTGGGGCAATATGCTTAAATCATCATATTCATTCATATATATTATCATCTCAATCCTCTTGCATTGGTGAAGGGACAGTTTGGTTCCACCATAGACTGCTCATGAAGGCTTGTATAACTTCTCCACCATCTTCCTATATTCTGAGAAAAGAGTAATTTTAAAATCTGATCAGCATTTTACTACAACCATTTTACATGTCTGAAATTTTGAGCTATCATCTGATTAATCCCCAAGAGTGCATACCTTCTTGATTGCCCCAAAGTAGCGCTGCTTGTGTGTTCAATGGTGAACTCGTATTCGGTTCTAAACAAAGCATCAAAAAGACACATACCATGAAATCAGAAAAATGCCCCAAAGTAAACATGCAGAAGATATAGTGAAATCAAGGGAATATACCTCCAAGCAAGCTCTGAATAGACAACAGTACAGTCCTTACATCATAAGCAGATGACCAATTCTCCTGTGACCAAAACTTATATATATAATATGAAGAAACAATATATAATCGCCAAAACCAAAGAGATCATAGAAAAGTTATTATCTGAGGATTGTATCATCTCTGTAGTACCTACCTTGAGGATATCCAAGCATATGTTACCATAGACATCAACATTGGGGTGAAAGCAAGCGGTCTCGAATTTAACGGTGGGAGCCTTAAATGGATAATCAGTTGGGAATGCAAGGGAGAGTTTGTACTCTGTTCCTTCAAAAACAGTATCTTTGCTACCAGTAATTGTCCCTTTCCAACAGAATATGTTGTCTTCCTCTGGGAATGCTGATATCCCAGCATCACAACTCATCTGTTAGATCAAACAAGACGTATGAGTATAACAATGCAATCAAGAAAGAGCCTTAAGGTGCAAAAATTCAGAAGCTAAAATTAGGTTCTCACCATTAAGGACATAAGCTCAGATTGCAACCTGTTTTGCGATTGACACAAATACCATTAGAAAAATAGTTGCATTTGAACACCAAAGCACATGAAATTGAATGAAGCAAATATGTGTATAATAACTCTCCCAAATAAGACAACTTCTATCAATGAAATCTTGCGTTGATCATCAATAGATATCTTCAAACCCACATCATCAAACAAAATAAGAGCACAAAGTCCGCCAATTATGTTCGATTAATAGGGCAATTACAGGTTTCAATAAAAATATTAAAACAATAGGTCAATACACGATTATTATAAAGGTTATTAGAACATGCGTAGAAGGGGTGCATCTAAAGATGTTAGTACCTTTCACTCCCTTCACCCTCAACATCCCCCCACCCCCCCTCCCCCTCGGCCCCTGCTCCTGACGAAGTCAGAGTGCTATTTTCATTCCCAGTGATCTTTAATTTGGATTTCAAGTAGTATCAAAAAACAAAACAATCAAACAGAAAAAGGAAAAAAGTTCCTCAACTTAAACAATAAAAACTGAACATATGAATTTCATGAAAAAGAGTTTTCTGGTAGCCCGAATTCATGATCTATTAATAAGGCCAACTTTTTGATGATTTCCTAATCGTTTACACCTTTATTTCTTGGAATTAAAAAAGCAAACTCAAGAAATTACAGAAACAGCACCACCAAACACAAATAGAGACAAGATCTAGTTACACATAAAGCCAACGCCAACAATCCAACAAATCAAGAACAACTAATTGAAAAAGAATCCTAAAAGTGAAAAACAAAGAAAATATAAAAATATAAAAACCTTTTGAGAACAGATTGAGTATCGACCGTCTTTGCAGCGGGCAACGGCTGTTTATCTGACGTAGTCACCGGAGGCCTTGCCGGAGTGTTGCTGATGTTGCTGCTTTCGTTGCTCATTGAGGCCATACTTCTTCACCCTTCTACAGCGATTTCTTACAGAAAGGACAGCGCACAGAAAATAATTGAAAGATTCTTCAGAGATCAAAACACATATCTTGCAAGAATGCGAGAGAAGAAGAAGAGATTAATGGCTAGTCTCTTCTTTCTTGTTCAGATTGCTGTTTAGACGCTAATGGTAATTTGAGAGCAAAAGAAGGGAATTTGGATCTAGAGAGTAAAATGATTTTGTGGTATAAAGATATGTATAAAAGGGATTCGGGAATTCAAATTCTTTTCTGAACGTTAGAGAAAGCGGGGCCCGAGGCATTGGCTAACGGCTAGTTTTAATGTCTGTAAGCCTTTTGTTTGGGGGGGGGGGGGGGGGTGTTGGTCAAGAGAAAACCAACGAAAATTATAAAATTAATAATTAACATATATTGCATATCTAGTTCAAATATATAATTGAGACTTATACGTAGCCCTGTTTTTGAAAGAGATACCTGAAATTGAAAAAATTTCCAATAGAATCAAGGTTACATTATTTCTAGAATTTAAAATATAATGTAATAAAACAAAATTACTCACTAAATTAGTTGCGCTTGTGAAGAAACAGTTGATCGACATACATTGACGCAATTTTCATTATAGACTATTGAGAAACAAGCTCTATGTGTTTCTAATACATCAGTATGTTTACGTACATCTGATCTTCCATACCCCGCTATAAATGGAAGCTTCTAAGAAAATATGGTAATGTTGTTGTTGTGCCTGAGATTGGAAAAAATATTATTTTCAGGTCTTTGTCCAAAATCTTGCACGACATAGAAAATTAATAGTGACATTAACTACGAAGGTTTTAGTTAGGATAAAGTAGTCGATCAAGTGTTTAATCTTCCTTGATTCTCAATAAAACTTACTTAAATTATAGCATACTATTGAATTTTTTTAAAACATTAAGAATCCTTATTTCAAAATTTCATTTTCCTTTTGCTGCTCACCCGGTGGTTGATTAATAACGATTCGAGTGCCTGTCATAGAAGTAGAGGCTATCTTTTTTGCTTTCTTTACGAATACACGTTGGAAGGACATGTCTTGGATCAACTGGTAAGGTTGTTGCTTTGTGGTCTCGATGTTACGGATTCTAGCCATTGAAACAACCTCTTACATAAAGTATAAAGTAAGATTGCGTACATCAGATTGCAAAACGATCCGACCCTTTCTCGGACCATACACAAATGTGGGAGGTTACTGCACCAGAAACGCTTTTTTTTATACACATTTTATAAAATAGAAAAAACTCCATTATCCGTTATTCTTTAAATTATATTTTAAAATTGATACTATTATTTTTATATCACTGTCATTTTTCTTATATTGGATTATTCATCTCAAGAGCACTTCGGCAATTACATTACGTCATTAATTATGATGTAAAAGCGTTCTCAGTGCACTAGTATTCCGCGTTTGTGCAGGGTCTGGAGAGATATCCTTATCCTACATTTTTTTTGTGCAAAAGACTGTTTCTATGGCTCGAACCCGTGACATTAAAGTTACAAACTAGAAACATTACCAGTTGCTCCAAGTCACACTTCTCATTAATTATGATGTAATTTGACTAAATTTTGATGTTGCATATGTAGAAGAAACAATAAAAAAAAAATACAGGATGATACTCCAAGGTTCCCTAAGACACATGGATGAAAATATTTGATTCCTTAATTATATTGAATACGGTTTGTCTAAAATACACGATGCAAAGAACGTATTATAATCTATTTATTCCCATGAAATTCTTCCTAATTTTGTGTCAAGTCAATACTTTGGTATTTAGAAAGTGCTCAATCAAGCATTTGTTTTTCACTTTCTAATTTCTCCATGAATAAAGATCTTTTACTTTATAAGCTGACTATCTAACAAGCAAGGGTAAGGAAGTAAATGTAAGGTTGTGTCCCTTGTGACATTTAGTTATATGATTTATAATTAAATCCTAATTGGTTATTTACGAAGAGTTATCTGGAAGGGTTATGTCTTTTAAGTTAAAAGACGTAATTCTTCATTAAAGGGGCATGTCCATTTATCAAAGGGGTGTTATACCAAAGGTTATGATGGAAGTGCCTTTTGGTTACCTATAAATATGGATGAAGGTCCTCTCTTCACCCTGCCATTGTCTTTACTTATCCATCAAAGTAAACATTATAGTAAGGGTTAGTGGAGAGAAACCTCCGTTCAAGTTCGTGTTCGTCTGCATCAAAGTTGAAGGTTCCTCTCATCAAAGATACTACCGCGAATCGAACAATGGAGAAAGGTACGCTTCCGCTAAACGTCCTCCTGTAGTTGTGCAATAATTATGTATGTGAAAACATAGATTTCTAGATCCTGAAAGGCATAATTGCTTACATGTGGTATCAGAGCGGTTTAGAAATTTATGTTTTTCCATACTTTTAGTTGTTCACATTATAGAACAGTGATGTGTGTGTCGTTATAATTGATCAACCCACTTTCGTTGGAGGAAGATTAATACGTTTTACTCTTAATGAGAGTATAGTCTTTTCATCTGATCATTTGTCTCTAAAGAAAATGCCCGAAAGTGATTCATCGTGTCTTTTAAATTATCGGTCAAGTTCCTCTGGCATTCACTTCCATACCTTTTAGTTTCAGAAGTGAACAATGCACGTTATTATTGCACACTATGTCTCCGTTGTTTCTGTTAAAAACCGAACTGCATGTGATCCCTGCAAGTGTTCGCAACTCTTTTATTTGAAGAAAATAATGACTTTTTCTTGCATTAATGTTGCCCAGTGAACATGTGTAAAGAAACTGCAATTTTCGTATATAGTTATGGAATAACTGAGTCATCGCTGCAAATGATTTTCTCTACCTCCAGTATCTTTGACATCTAGATGTTCTGCAACATTGAGGATATAATTTATGTTACGATTACAAGTGATCTCTTGTGGTGCTTTATCTAATTTCCATGATTTGTGGGGAGTTGTTTTGCAAATAATAAAGGGATTGGCCTGCATTATTAGGAGTAGGGAATTCTAAGCATATGCATAATTCTAGCATCCGTTACCCTTAGCTCCACAATAAACACGCATAGGCATGTTATGCTAAAGATGAATGACTGGAACATTAAAATTCCCAGGCCATTATCTACGGAAATGTAGTTCCAGAAACGGGTAAAACCTTTTAAATTAGGGTCAAATGCATGCCTGTGATTTGGACTTTCCATTTGGGTTATGTCATGTTTAGTCTAACCTGGTTTGACATTATCAGTTGTTGATCATGTATTCAAGTTTGTGGCGGATACAAAAGGTGAATTATTGATATAATGAAGTTGTGATAAATACACCGTGCACGTAATTTCTGTCTAGAAAGTCGGTACTTAAGCGGGACCGTCTGTGACCCCACCGCACGGCCTGGGACTTTACGTGGAATGGTAATACTGTCTAGGAAATTGATTCATGATCTTTCCTGGGTATTGCTGAATCGGTTCACTTCATATTTTCATTATGATCTCATTTTTGTTGATGTCATATAAGGGGTTTTATCATATTATATAATTTGTTAGTCGCCAAAGTGATCAAGTTATATAATATGATAAAATTAAAGTTATGGAATTTTAAAGAATGACATTATAGATATGTGTTTCATTTATCATAGAATAATTATGTAATCGCCCAAAGGTTGATTAAATGTTCTATAATAAATATGTTGGTTGGTGTATATGTTATTTAGTTTATTTGCATATCCAAAGATAGCATATAAATCTAAGTAGCATATTCCAAATTAAAGTTTATTATAGTTACATATCTTAATATTTCCCAAAGGAGAGTTTTGATGTGTATTTTATGTGAGTCTCCATTAGTTTATAATCTGAATTTATGTGATTCATTACTTGCAGTACCTGCTTCTACTTCGTTGCTTTCACATGCTGCGTCCATTCCTTTATTCAACGGTTTGAATTTCTCGGAATCGAGTGAACAAATCCGGTTCCACCTAGGTGCGTTGGACCTGGATATGTCACTCGAAGAGGAGAAACCAGGTGACATCACTGATGAGAGCAGTGATGATGATAAGTACCATTATAGAGCCTGGGAAAGATCAAACCGGTTGAGTTTAATGTTTATGCGAATGGCGGTTGCAAGCAACATTAAGTCTACCCTTCCTAAAACTGAAAGTGCTAAGGAATTTATGGCTAATGTGGAAGAATGTTCTCAAAGTGCTGACAAGTCGCTTGCTGGTATATTAATGAGTAGTCTGACTACTATGAAGTATGATGGCTCACGTACTATGCAAGAGCACATTATTGAAATGAGAAATTTGGCAGCAAAATTAAAGAGTTTGGGGATGAACGTGGATGAGTATTTTTTGGTGCAATTCATCCTGAATTCCTTGCCTTCTGAAGAGTATGGTCCATTTCAAATGAATTACAACACTATTAAGGACAAGTGGAGTGTTAATGAATTGACCAATATGCTCATTCAAGAAGAGACAAGATTAAAGAATCAAAGGACCCATTCTGTTCATCTCGCAAAGTATCAGGAAGCTGGAAAGAGCATTAAAAGAAAGAAGAAGAATAAAAGAGATTTGCACAATCTGAATGAGTCTTCTTCTCAAATCCACAAAAAGGGACGTAAGGAAGGCGTTTGTCATTTCTGTCATAAGCCTGGACATTACAAGAATGACTGCCTGAAACGTAAAGCGTGGTTTGAAAAGAAAGGTAATCCAATTGCCTTTGTATTTTTTGAGTCATACTTTACTGAAGTTCCTATTAATACATGGTGGATTGACTCTGGTTCTACTGCTCATATTTCCAACTCGATGCAGGGATTCCTTTCAATCCAAACCATAAGAAATGAGTTTGTATACATGGGAAATAGAGACAAAGCTCCAGTGGAAGGAATTGGCACTTATCGTCTGATATTAGAGACTGGACATTGTCTGTATTTATATCAAACTCTATATGTACCAAGTTTTTCCCGTAATCTAGTTTCATTACCGAAACTAGATAAAATGGGATTTAAGGTTGAATTTGGTTTTGGTTGTTTTAGTTTGTTAAAGAACAACAGCGTTATTGGTTCTGGAATCCTATGTAATGGTCTTTACAAAATTAATCTTAAAGTTTCTTCTGTTGAGACCTTAACGACAGTGCATCATAAAGTTGGAATGAAACGTAGTATGATAGAAGAGAATTCTGCTTGCTTGTGGCATAAACGTTTAGGTCATATATCCAAGGAAAGGATGGAAATATTAGTTAAAGAAGATATTCTTCCTGACTTGGATTTTACTGATCTTGGAGTATGCATTGATTGTATTAAAGGAAAACAAACAAGGCACACTTCAAAGAAAGGCGCCACAAGAAGCACACAGCTTCTTGAAATAATACACACCGATGTGTGCGGACCGTTTGATGTTCCTTCCTTTGGAAAAGAAAAGTATTTTATCACCTTTATTGATGATTTCTCACGTTATGGCTATGTCTATCTATTGCATGAAAAGTCTCAATCTGTAGATGCTCTTGAAATCTACATCAATGAGGTTGAGAGACAATTAGATAGAAAGGTAAAAATCATCAGATCTGATAGAGGTGGTGAATATTATGGAAAGTATAATGAATCGGGACAAAATCCTGGTCCATTTGCTAAGTTCCTTGAAAAGCGTGGTATTTGTGCTCAGTATACAATGCCACGGACACCAGAACAAAATGGTGTGGCAGAAAGGCGTAATCGTACCCTCTTGGAAATGGTTAGGAGTATGTTAAGTCATTCAAATTTGCCTTTATCCTTATGGATGTATGCCTTAAAAACTGCCATGTATTTATTGAACAGGGTTCCTAGTAAAGCAGTTCCTAAAACTCCTTATGAGTTGTGGACTGGAAGGAAACCTAGTTTAAAGCATCTACATGTATGGGGTTGCCCAGCAGAAATAAGGATTAATGATCCATATGAAACGAAATTGGATTTCCGAACGATCAGTGGGTTTTTCCTTGGATATCCAGAGAAGTCCAAAGGATACAGGTTTTACTGTCCTAACCATAGTACGAGAATTATTGAGACTGGAAATGCTAGATTCATCGAAAATGATGAAACTAGTGGGAGTATTGAACTACGTAACATCAACATTAAAGAAGTTGTTCCTAAAACTATTATAGACAAAGATTACAGTCAAGAACAACATGTTGATGATCAAGTAGTTCAGAATGATAATGTCAACAATGATTCTATAATAGAAGAACCACAATTAAGGAGATCTCAAAGGGAAAGAAAATCTGCAATTCCCGATGAATATGTGGCTTATCTACAGGAATCAGAAATTGACATGATCATTAATGATGATCCAGTTTCATTTAAGCAAGCCATTGAATGTGATCATTCTAGTGAATGGATCGATGCCATGAAAGATGAGTTAAAATCTATGGATCAAAATCAAGTCTGGAATCTTGTCGAATTACCTAAAGGTTGCAAGAAAGTTGGTTGCAAATGGGTCTTCAAAACAAAACGAGACTCGAATGGTAATATCGAGAGATATAAAGCTAGACTGGTTGCCAAAGGTTTTACTCAGAAAGAAGGCATTGATTATAAAGAGACATTTTCACCGGTGTCTAAGAAAGATTCACTTAGAATTATAATGGCGTTGGTAGCTCATTATGACTTAGAGTTACATCAAATGGATGTCAAAACTGCCTTTCTTAATGGGAATTTAGATGAAGAAGTTTACATGGATCAACCGGAAGGTTTTTCCGTTGAAGGAAAGGAAAATATGGTGTGTAAATTAAAGAAGTCAATATATGGACTTAAACAAGCTTCTCGACAGTGGTACCTCAAATTTAATGACACCGTGACCTCTTTTGGTTTTAAAGAGAACACCGTTGATCGGTGTATATATATGAAGGTCAGTGGGAGCAAGTTTATTTTCCTAATCTTATATGTTGACGATATTTTGCTTGCCACTAATGATCTTGGTCTATTATACGAGACTAAGAAATTTCTTTCCAAGAACTTTGAAATGAAAGATATGGGTGAAGCGGCTTATGTGATCGGAATTGAAATTTTCCGTGATAGATCACAAAGAGTATTAGGGTTATCTCAAAAGGCCTATATCAATAAAGTTCTTGAAAGATTTGATATGGAAAAATGTTCATCTGGAACAGTTCCAATTCAAAAAGGGGACAATTTTAGCTTAAAACAATGTCCGCAAAGTGAATTGGAAAGAGAACAGATGAAAAGTATTCCTTATGCATCACTTGTTGGGAGCTTAATGTATGCACAAACTTGTACCAGACCAGATATTAGCTTTGCTGCCGGAATGTTAGGCAGATATCAAAGCAATCCTGGGATGGATCATTGGAAGGCTGCAAAGAAAGTTCTCAGATACTTGCAAGGAACTAAGGACTACATGCTCATTTATCGAAAAATGGATCAATTAGAGGTGATTGGATATTCAGATTCAGATTATGCGGGATGTGTTGATTCAAGAAAATCAACATTTGGCTATTTATTCCAATTAGCCGGAGGGGCAATCTCGTGGAAAAGTGCGAAGCAGTCTGTCATTGCTGCTTCTACCATGGAGGCTGAGTTTGTGGCATGTTTTGAAGCCACTATTCAAGGTTTATGGCCGCGGAATTTTATTTCAGGGCTTATGATTGTCGACAGTATAGCTAGGCCGCTGAAAATTTATTGTGACAATGCCGCAGCAGTCTTCTTTTCTAAAAACGACAAGTACTCTAAAGGTGCTAAGCATATGGAGATAAAGTACTTTGCCGTTAAAGAAGAAGTTCAGAAACAGAGAGTGTCAATTGAGCATATTAGCACTGGTCTTATGGTAGCAGATCCATTAACGAAGGGATTGCCACCAAAGATATTTCATGAGCATGTTGAACATATGGGTATTGTTAGACCTCATGAATGATATGTATTAATGTATTGACACTCTGAGCTCAAGAAAAGTTATTTGTTTCTGATGTTTCCTGTTTCTGATTATTGTGTATACATAAGCGTGTCAGAATTATGTTACAGGAATGAATGTTTATTAAATTTGTATTTTACTCTTCGCTAAAGGTTGTAGTAAGGACAAGTTTATTGATGTAGTACATGGAAGGGAGTTTATCAAAATGGATGATTTACAACCGCCATGACTCACATTAAACTTTACTTACTCACAACATTATAGAGACCAATATTATGATTAAAGGATTTAATACTAAAGTGCGCATATGGTTTTATAGATCATATAATACGTCACAAGGAACAAGTGGGAGATTGTAAGGTTGTGTCCCTTGTGACATTTAGTTATATGATTTATAATTAAATCCTAATTGGTTATTTACGAAGAGTTATCTAGAAGGGTTATGTCTTTTAAGTTAAAAGACGTAATTCTTCATTAAAGGGGCATGTCCATTTATCAAAGGGGTGTTATACCAAAGGTTATGATGGAAGTGCCTTTTGGTTACCTATAAATATGGATGAAGGTCCTCTCTTCACCCTGCCATTGTCTTTACTTATCCATCAAAGTAAACATTATAGTAAGGGTTAGTGGAGAGAAACCTCCGTTCAAGTTCGTGTTCGTCTGCATCAAAGTTGAAGGTTCCTCTCATCAAAGATACTACCGCGAATCGAACAATGGAGAAAGGTACGCTTCCGCTAAACGTCCTCCTGTAGTTGTGCAATAATTATGTATGTGAAAACATAGATTTCTAGATCCTGAAAGGCATAATTGCTTACAGTAAATTGATTACTCAATATCCATACAAGCTTGAAATGTAGAAACGAAATATGGACTTACAATTTACCCTCATTTCATGTTATTCTAGACGTAAATATGTCAATAGTTAATCTATAATTAGTAGGAAATTGTCACATAAAAAGAGAATTTTATTACATTTGAATGATCGTACAAGATGTAGAAGATCAGATTCCTACATATCTTTTTCTCTGATTGATTATTGAGTAACTATTAAAATGCCACGTGCCATTTTTAGAAGATGAAAGAGAGAAGAATAAAACACTAATCAGATCATCTGAGATACCTTTAAATGTGAGCACTTTAAGTGGATACATCTAAAACGTATGCAAGATTTAGTGGGACGACTACCTGGAACCAATCACCTCTGAAACCAACACAACATCCCCACTCCCTCCCTCTTTCTGCTTCATTTTCTATTCACTACTATATGCTATCAGCACAATGCTTGCACATGACATGCCAAAATTTAGATTCTACCCTTCTTAATCATGTGCAAGAAGAAATGACGTGTTAAGAAGCAGTATAATACGCCATGAAGGAGCATTTATAGTGATCTAAACAGATTTGAATCAAGTGACAGAAATGGAACTCAAGTTTATCATGATGAAGTTCCACTCACTCGTGCAAGAACCAAAGAGATTCAAGTATCAATCGGGCTGATTTTAGCTGAATTTAAGTCGAAATAGACCCAGCCTTTGCTGTCCCATATCGTATTAATATAATTGAAGTCTAAGAAGCCTAGTAAAAATATAAGAGGATGGTGAGTCAGACTAAACGCTGTCTGTTAGCAAAACTCAAGAAACATTTTCGGACAAAAATTGTTGTGTGTCTTCCTTGGCTCTTTGGCCTAGTTTAAATAATACAGGAGGGAGTACATTTAGGGATTTGGGATAGAATCAACAATAATGACAATAATGACAATAAAGATGGAATCATTTTAGGATCCGTTATTATCATGATTGATTACACTTTCCTTTTTTTATTGTATTCTGACACT
Organism: Eustoma russellianum; assembly: GCA_036186865.1. NCBI lineage: Eukaryota > Viridiplantae > Streptophyta > Magnoliopsida > Gentianales > Gentianaceae > Eustoma > Eustoma russellianum. The sequence continues at coordinate 19,419,618 of AP025072.1, forward strand.
CCCCCTCAAGTTGAGTCAGCGGATCTTCGATGCTCAACTTGCTCAAAATCTCTTGAAATCTTCTAGTTGAAACAGCCTTTGTGAGTATATCGGCCAGTTGATTTTCTGATCTTACAAACGGAAGGCAAATCAAATTTTCTTCCAGCTTTTCCTTTATAAAATGTCTGTCTACTTCAACGTGTTTTGTCCTGTCATGTTGTACAGGATTCTCCGATATCCTTATTGCAGCTTTGTTATCACACATCATTTCTGGCACCATCTTAGGTGGGAACCCTATCTCGGTCAGAACTTTCCTGATCCACAGGACTTCAGCCAATCCTCGTGCAATTCCTCGGAACTCTGCCTCTGCACTAGATAAAGCTACTACTTTTTGCTTTTTGCTTTTCCACGTGACCAAGTTCCCTCCTACCAAGGTAAAATAGCCGGATGTTGACCGTCTATCGTTTGGGTTTCCAGCCCAATCAGCATCTGTGTAGGCTTGAATCTCAAGATGACCGTTTTTCCGGAAGACTATCCCTTTTCCTGGAGTTCCTTTTAAGTACCTTATCACCCGTAGTGCTGCATTCATATGATCCTTCTGTGGCTGATGCATGAACTGACTTATGACTCCAACTGCGTAAGCTATGTCTGGCCGGGTATGTGAAAGATAAATTAACTTCCCAACTAGTCGCTGATATTGTGTTTTGTCTGCTGGCTCTCCTCCTTCCACAATCTGTAGACCATGATTCATCATCATTGGCGTTTCTGCTGGCTTACAGTCCATCATACCTGTTTCAGCTAGAAGATCAAGCACATACTTCCTCTGTGATATGAATATTCCTCCTTTAGATCTTAGGACCTCGATACCTAAGAAGTATTTTAAGATTCCCAGGTCTTTCATCTCAAATTCTTGAAACAATCGTTGCTTCAGTGCTTTGATTTCCTCGTCATCATCTCCAGTAATAATCATGTCATCAACATAGATAACTGGACATGTAATAAGTTTACCTCTTTGCTTCAGGAATAAGGTGTGATCCGCATTACTCTGATGATATCCATACTTTTTCATTGCCATAGTAAATCTTCCAAACCATGCACGTGGTGACTGTTTTAAACCATAGAGGGCCTTTCTTAATCTGCACACTTCTCCTTGCTTGAAATCCTCAGCAAATCCTGGAGGTGGTTCCATATACACCTCTTCCTGTAAGTCTCCATGTAAGAAGACATTTTTTACATCCAACTGATATAGGGGCCAATCAAGGTTTGCTGAGATGGAGAACAGGACTCGGATTGTGTCAATCTTTGCTACTGGGGAGAATGTCTCTGAATAGTCTATGCCGTAAGTCTGTGTATATCTTTTTGCGACTAGTCTTGCTTTGTATCTTTCGATCGATCCGTCTGCTCTATGTTTTACTGTAAAGATCCATCTACAGCCCACTGGTTTTTTTCTTAAACTGCCTTTACATTTCTCCCATGTTCCGTTTTTGATGAGAGCATCCATCTCTACCTTCATTGCCTTCCTCCACTCTGGGCATCTTTGTGCTTCTTCCACAGTTTTTGGAACCTGTTCAGAATATAAAGACACCTGGAATGTTTTGGCTGTTTTGGAGAGAAGTGCCTGGGTTTAACTTACTGGGTACTTTGAATTTTTTGGTTTATATTCTGGCTCATATCTGGTTGGAGGAACTCCTCTGTTTCTTCGTGGTGGGAGAATGTATTGTTCCTGCACTGGGTTAGACTGCTCAATAACAAGGTGTTTTTCAAGAGAGATAGGTTCAGAATCTTGTCTTACCACAGGAGATTCATCCGAGGTTGATATTTGGTCCTGGTCAGGCGTCCCGGACTCATCTTTGTTGTCGTAAATTGGTCTAGCGGTTTGGTCTACCTCCTCCGTTGGAACAGGTGTTTCAGGAAGGATAGGTTTGTGTAACCAACCGAGTGAGCCATTGTGTAGATGCTCCCCCTGAGAATGAGGGTGGTTATGGAAGAAATATTCGGTCTCAAGGAAGTTGCAGTCCATGGTGGTATACATGCGTTTAGTCTGGGGATCAAAGCACCGGTACCCTTTTTGATTTATCCCATATCCTACAAATACACATTTAGTGGCACATGGGTCAAATTTATATCGGTGCGTTTTTGGAATATGGACATAGACTGTGCATCCGAAGATTCGTGGAGGAAGGGTAAGATAACTTGGGACTGAATGGAATTGAGACAGTACGTCCAGAGGTGTTTGGTTTTTGAGAATTTTTGTGGGTAAGCAGTTGATTAGGTAATTAGCTGTGGCAACCGCTTCAGGCCAATATTGTGTAGGTACTTTAGACTCAAGCATAAGTGATCGGGTAATTTCGAGAAGAATGCGGTTTTTACGTTCTGCTACCCCGTTTTGCTGTGGGGTATCTGGGCAGGTGGTTTGATGTACTAACCCGTGCTCACGAAAGAACTCAAGAAAGGATTTATTCATATATTCTCCGCCGTTGTCTGTGCGGAGAACTTGGATTGTTGTTTTATACTGGGTGGTGATCATATGATAGAATTCCGCAAATTTTTTGAAGACATCTGATTTGTGTTTGAGGAAATAGATCCATGTCATCCTGGTACAATCATCTACGAACAACAGAAAATAAGATAACCCATTCGGAGTTGGAGAGGGTGATGGTCCCCAGACATCTGAATGAACAATGGAAAAAGGATAACTGGATCGAGTATTATTTGATGGATAAGACTGTTTGTGGCTTTTTGAAATAATACAAGTTTCACGCGGTAAAGTAGTGTAATGTGCAAAGATATCAGGAAACAACATTTTTAAATACCCAACAGAGGGGTGACCCAACCGGCGATGCCACAACCAAGCCTTCTGATCGACTGTTCCGTGAGTTAGCACTACCTCTCCTTGTTGGTTCACATCGTCAACAAAGTAGAGTCCGTTCTGCTCAGAACCACGCCCAACTATCTTCCTCGTCCGAATATCCTGCAGGAGACAGAAAGTGGGATAGATTAGTACTGTGCAGTTTAATTCTTTGGTAAGATGACTAATGGACAACAGTTTATGAGATAAAGACGGAACGTAAAGACAGTTTTGTAATGAGAGGGATGGAGTCAACTGAATGGTTCCAGCTCCTTTAACCGGAGAACAACCGCCATTGGCAGTTCGTATGGACGTTTTTGGTGGAGGAGAATGCTGATAAAAATCTGAGATGTCATATGACATCGTATCTGTGGCACCACAATCGAATATCCATCGTGGATCCTTTTTTGCCTTATAATGAAAAACAGGATCACTTTTATTAATGAGAAAAACTTTGGGGCTGAATTCGGTCAGAAGTAAAAAGGAGGGACCTGGAGGCAATTTACCTCCAGGCCCTTTACCTTTAAATAGCAATTTACCCTCATTTTCCAAGATAGGGTTTCGGCTGCCTCCTTCTGGATCCTTCCTTATCTCTCCTCTGGTTCCATCTGCTAAACCGCCGAAGCCCTCCTCATCTTCGCCATTGTTGGTGGCCTGCAGGCTGCCCGTGGCTGAGTTGACCATGCCTCCTTTCTTGCCCCGTTTGCGAGAATCTGGCCACCAATCTGGATATCCTATCAGATGGAAGCACCCTTCGGCAGTGTGCCTGCTTCCTCCGTAATGGGTGCACCGAAGGTGAGCTTTTTCATCGTTACTGCGGGATGAGGATCCAGAGGGAGCATTTCTCCCTATGTCTGACCGCCCCCTTCTTTCCTTTCTGGCATTCTGTTCGTTGTTGGCTGAAGGTCCGCGCTCTGTGCGTGTGACCAGTCCACTGCCTATTCCTGTCTTGATGTCGTTCTGTACCTCTCCTCCCTCTTTCATGATGGCCCGTCGGTGAGCTTCCCTTCGTATCTGAGAATAAGCCTCTTCGATGGATGGAAGTGGGTCTGTTTTTAAAATATCCTGTTTCTCTGTATCGTAGTCATCGCTGATAGCCTGAAGAAACTGATATAAGCGAGTCTGTTGTTGGATCTGGTTGTATAAATTCATATCTTTAGGGCAGTGCATAGGGTTCGGTAATCTCCTGTCAATCTCCTTCCAAACGGACTGCAGTTGACTATAGATTCGCTCCAGTGGCAGGGAGCCTTGCTTCAAATTATTGGCTTTGACAGTCAAATCGTATATCTGGAGTGGATCCTTGCCACTGCTATATGTGGATTCCACACCTTTCCACAGATCCCACGAGGTGGGGTAATCGATGTATTGGTTCACTATATTAGGCTCTATGTTCTCTAGTATCCAGGTTAGCACAGTGGAGTCTGCCTGCCTCCACTGTTCATACGTCGGGTCTCCTTTCTGGGGAGGGGGAGCAGTGATGTGTCTGAGCTTACCCCTCCCATCGATGGCTAGGCTGATTTTTCGAGCCCATATTGCGTAATTATGGTCATTGAGTTTTTCGGTCAAATTGATCTGAGCATTGGAGGTGGTTTCTGCTGGGTGAGATTTTGGTGCCCATTTTTGCAGTAACTCCAATACTTGGGACAGATTGATTTGTTCTGTCAATGGGTTGGTTGCCCCCCCAGGCTGGGATGTGCTAGACTGGGGTGTTTGGTCGGCCATGAGAAAGGTATTTCGGATGGGTGTTTTTCAGGTAAGTGATGAGCTTTTGCAGATCATCATTGACAAGAGATGATTGCGAGCTCTGATACCATGTTAGCAAAACTCAAGAAACATTTTCGGACAAAAATTGTTGTGTGTCTTCCTTGGCTCTTTGGCCTAGTTTAAATAATACAGGAGGGAGTACATTTAGGGATTTGGGATAGAATCAACAATAATGACAATAATGACAATAAAGATGAATCATTTTAGGATCCGTTATTATCATGATTGATTACACTTTCCTTTTTTTATTGTATTCTGACACTGTCGGCTTGCTATTTGAAGTTTTAAGTGTAATTAGGCTTTTTGAGACCATATTGAGGCGGATGGCTATTGAACCTTTTTCTGGATGAATGTATGATGTGCTTTTTTAATTATTTTAGACGTGTTCTATTAAGATTAAGATGATTAGATAGAAAAAGTCCTTATCTTATTTACTAAGTTTTGAGAATTTTAGGTAGACTAGATCTTGTTTTCCTCTAGCTTAAGATTTGTTTTGAGCCTATAAATAAGCTACATTCTGAACATTTTTACATAAGCTTCCATGAACAAAAGTAAAAGAAAAACCGAGCTTTTGCTCACCAAAATCAGTCTTGTGTATTTTTGAAGTTTGTTTACTCAAGCTTAGATCTTTTGAATTCAATCAATTCCTTGAATAGAATTGGGGTTTGAATTAATCTCTAGATTGTTCAAAAAGTTTTCCAAGGGTCTTCCAACATTCTTCATTTGAGGATTATTGATCAAACGAGGGTTGCTCAACATGGATAATCAACAGGCTTAACAAAGTTTGTTGCCGAGCTATCTTTTTCTTTGTTCTTATGTGTTCTTCGTGTTCTTTGTGTGTTCTTTTGAAGTTCTTTACTTTTTTTTGTTATCAAGAGATCTTTGAAAACGTGTGGTTTTGTAAAGCATGCATCTACATGGTATTAAACTATTTTGAATGAAAAAAATAATTGTGTCCTTTTTTTTACAAAACCCTAGTCATAAAAAACAAACAACCTCGATTTGAGTGTGTCTCCAGATCTGAATGCAACCCAATTGAATTTGTTTGCTTTAATCTTGTTGTTTGAATCATTGGCTTGTCTTCCTGCAGTTTGAATTGCGTCTAGCATATAAAAGAAAATGCTTGCTGTTGGGTTTGCTTTCCAGTCTTGTGTGCATCACCTTCTTTATTGAGTCATGGTAATTTTAAGTATTCATTCTTGCATCTTTTGGCTTCATCATCCATAAGAAATTGGCAACCTTGTTTTTTTGTAAGTACTAATACTTGTTGAACATAGGTACAATAGGTTGTTTGACTCTTGTGCTAGTTGATTATTGCTTAATTGCTTGGGAATTTTTGGTGGAAAACGTATGTAACCTTGCTGGCCAAATTTAGCCAACCCTCAACAAACGTCAAAACAGCCTTTAAACCAAAGAAAAAGAACAGCCTAGTCGTGTGGATTGTTGGAAAAAGAAAATCCTTCTTGCTTCCATACTCCTTGGCCGACCTAAGCGATCCAAAGAAAGCCAAATTCCTTTCATACAAAGGGAATACTTTAGGCTAACCTTTTATAAAAGAAATCCAAATTTTGTTTTGAAAAAAAAAAAAAAAGAATTCATTCGGCCAGCAGTCTATGTTCAAACTGTCGTAGCCGACTTTTTATGACCCAAAATCGTCCACTTCAAAAAAACCAATAAAAGTTTTGAGAATTCCAAGAAAGAACAAGAAAGTTCAAGAAACAAACCGTTTGAGACTAAACTGAACCTAAGCTACACATATTCACCCTAAACGTTTTTGCACTCATTTATGGAGTATATTTTGATGACTATTAGCTTAACATTTGGCCATTCAAAATGATATATGTCAAGACAACCCCTTAGTGTTGAATTCTGTTATATTACATAATATTGGTTTTTCGTTTTCTTTGAATTCATTCTTGCATATATAATTGTGTCTCTTGTGTCTTTTGTATCTAGTCTTATTGCAGCTTGAGATCCTTCAAAAAAAAGAGGAGAGAAGACGTTATAACAGCCTTGTGAAATTGGATTCGTTCAATTGACTTGAACACTTGGACACAAGGTGAGAGGTAAAAGAGTTTGGTTGTCAAAACTATTTAAGGAGAGATAAGAGTCATTTGTGGAGTGAATTCATACATGAGTGTGGAAAGACAAAAATAACATTTTTTTGTTTTTACTAACGTAATCATTTCTTTCACTATGTTAGTTTTTTCTTTCTCCTTTTCGTGTTTAATTTCAGGATGGCTGAACAATCTAACAAAATCACAACCGGTGGTACTCCATCTTCTTTCACAATCCAATGAACATTCAATCAAGCCCAGCGTGACCTAAGGTAGAATCCTCCATTGGAACAAATACTGCAAATGGTGTCAATGATTGCATGCCGCCTTGACATGTTCTAAGCCCAATTTGAGGACTTAGAGAATCCACGTCATTCTGAGCCGTTTCTCCATGAGTGTGCTGCCATTTTGAACAAAGAACCAATAACATCCGAGGTATACAACCAAGGCGTGACACAGGTCCAAAAGCCATTAGAATGCCTCTATTGATGAAAGAACATACTGAAGAGGAGGAAGACGATAATGAAGACAAATTAATGCAAGAGATGGCATACCAACAGTGCAGAATCCAAAGATAAATTCAGAATGATGATGAGCGAGATTTTGGAAGTTAAAGTTGATAACCCCTCCATTTCATAATAAGAGTCATCCCAAAGCTTATATGGAGTGGAAACGTAAGGTATATCTCATCTATTCATGTCAATTCTTTTTAGTATGAAGCAATGTATGTTTTGATGCTATTAAAGTTGTTGATTATGTCTTGATATGGTGGGATCAAATTCAAAATATTAGTACTAGAACGGGGAAGGATAGAATAAATACATGGAAATAAATGAAATATGTTATGGATAAAAGACTCATTTCATCTCATTATATAGATCATTGTTTCAGAAATTGTAAACTTTTAACTCAAGGAAACAAATTTGTTGATCAGTACTTTAACAAATTGGAAATAACCATGATAAGGGATAATGTGAAAGAAGAGCCGAGTCTACCATGTCTCGGTTTTTGAATAGTTCAAACAGAAAAATGGAAAATCTAATCGAGCTCCAACCTTATGCCGATTTAGAGTCCATACTGCACATACCAAAAAAGATCGAACGATAATTAAAAAAGAGGAGCAAGCAGCCTAAAAGGTTTAACCAAAGTTCCTCAAATTGCTTCCAAAGAAAAGCAAATCAAATGAAATTTTGGAAGGCCTCAAGGAACCCCTCTCAGCCTACCAAACAAGCACCGTCCATGGACAAAAGAAAAAGTAAGATAGAGGACAAAGTGTCTTCAAAAAGTATGTCTACTAACTCTACTTCTTCTAAATCAAGAGATGTTTGTTTTAAATGTTAAATAAGAGATCATATATCATGATGAATTATATGTGATGATAATAAGGAACAAAATCAGTATCTGTTTGTTACTAAACTTGCTCTTAACACTCAACCTAAAGTTGATGAAAATAAAATGCAAAGAGAAAACATATTTTGCATTCGTTCCAAAGTAAATTACAAGATCTGTACAATGATAAATGATGAGCCAAAAAGTTTCCCCCGTTAGTCAATAACGGTCAACACTTAAGTAGAGTGTAAGAAATGGCGAAGTATGGCGGGTCGGCCCGGAGGTTGACCAGGCAACCCATCTCGGCCATAGGGCCCCATCATCATCACGCCCACTTGACTTTATGGTTATCTCGGCCATACGATCTCAGTATCCTCAGGGGGTTAAGGAATTCACCTCGGTTAAAATGCCTAAATCATCTTTGGTTCCAAGGTCTCATCTCGGCCCGCAGTCCCATCTCGGCCAAAGAGTTGAACTCGGCCAAAGATCTGATCTACTCACTGGTCTCATACCACCCTTACTGGCGTCAGCTACGAGCATCACGAAAGGCCTCCCATTGCTCTTTGGAGTCGGCCACTTTCATCTCGGCATGCTGACCCCACACCATCAGCCATCTCGGGCACTCTAAAGTGCTTCTAGAAGACTTCATCTCGGTTCTAGGAGTTTACCCCAGGTAATTCTACCGGGCAAAACTCCCAGCCAGATGTCCCAGACTAGCTTATTCAGCTCAGCACCGAGTCACGTGGCGAGCATGCAAGAGCAAGTGTCATCCGACTGACCTCCTTGCCTGTCACAATATCAAAGCTCTGCCCATGCATTGGCCCAAGCCGCCATATAAAAAGGCCGAACAGCAAGAGAGAGGGGCAAGTAACAACAAATTGAGAGAAATGACTCATCTTCCCCACGGTGAAAATACAGGTTTTACGAGAACATCTCAATTCATTTAAACCTTCACCATATATATATAAACCTCTCCAGAAAAATGGCCCAGACTGACTTGAGCGTCGGAGGGTATTACCCGGGGCCATAAATCCCGGGTCCTCTGACCCTTTCTCTTTGTGCAGGTCAGCAACTCACCTGCTACAGACAACTGACGGAGTTCTAACGGCACCGCATCCAACAATTACTTGGTGATCAATTCAGACATCATCATATTGGCGCTAGAAGGAGGGCCCCGAACCTCCGTCACTTAATTTTGTTCAACTGCACCGTTTTATTTAAACAAGTCAGCGCAAATGGGTAAAGAGGCCCGTGAAGGATTAGGAGAGTCCTCTAATCAACGACGTAAAGAGGCCCGCTCGGCTCATCCTAGACAGGATTCCAGGAGGACCGAGCCAGAGAGGAAGAAGGTCCCGGGTATAACCGCGGATGAGAGAAACAAGGCCATGAAGTATGTGGCCGAAAACTTGGACGTATTCGAGGCCGTGGTGGAACGGCTCAAAGGGAAGAGACCAGAGACGGGATATAGGGGGGAAGATTTTACATCCTTTCATCCGAAGGAGAAGACCCAGTTGCAATCTTCTCGCGATCCCCAGGGGTTTATGGCAGACGCTAGGCGCAGCGATGACAGAGCCACTACGGTAGAGTCGGTGCCAATGCCTAGGCAGCGCCTAGGTATAAAGCCTAGATCATTTAAAAGCGTTCGACAGGAGGCGGATCCTCGCAGGCCGAGGAGCCGACCTGAAGAACTTAACCCGGAGTATTTGAGGGTAATCTAGGAAAGTCCATTTTCCTGGGATATCGCAGAATATTTGGCGCCGGACAGTTTTAAGATGCCAAAGATGGACACATATGATGGCACATCTGATCCGACAGATCATCTCTTTCAGTTCCAGACGGCAATGAATTTAAAAAATGCACCGGATCCACTCTGTTGTAAGACCTTCCCTATGTACTTGCAGGAGAAGGCAAGAAGGTGGTTTCAGGAGCTCCCACCCCAGTCGGTGAATTCCTTCAGACAGCTGGCACAAAAATTTAAATCCCAATTTGTGTCAAGTGCGCCATTCATAAAGAATTCTTCGCACCTTATGACCCTGAAGCAAGGTGCGGAGGAATCAATACTGAAGTATATGCGGCGTTTTTCTGACGAGTCACTGCAGGTCAGTGACCGAAACGAAGGAGTGAAAGCCGCTGCGTTTATTAACGGTCTCAGAGCAGGCCGCCTCTTTTCACAGCTTGCCGAAGAGGGGCCTACTACCTTGAGAGAGTGCCTGGAAAAGGCGCATCAGTTTGCCCGAGGAGAGGAGGCAAATCGATTGAAAAAAGAAGCCGAGCAGAGTACCCGGCGGGAGGCTCGGCCCAACCCCCGAGCAATTCGACCTGAAGACCAACGCGAACGGCGCAGTGCGTTTGATCGCCTTGGTGTCCGAGGCAAGCGAGGTCAGGAAGGATTACCCCTTCTGTCTTCAAAAGATAGGATTCTGGCCGTCATGGAAAGAGACGGCCTAAGAACGGACCCGAAGCCCTTGGCAGGTCCCAGGGACAAAAGGGATCCGAAATTGTATTGCCGATATCACCGTGATGTCGGCCATGACACTGAAGATTGTCGGCAGTTAGCTCAAGCAATTCGGAAGTTAATTGAGTTGGGACACTTAAAACAGTTCTATGACCCGCGTTCTCGGCTTCATAACCGTTTAAGCTTCCGAAAGAATGAGCAGAAGGATAAGTGCCGACCTGAGGCACCTCCAACACATCCCAAGTCGGATGACGATGGGGACCGAGACCAGCAAGAGGCTGCAGTACAGCCTCAAATCAACTCCATAATTTACACCATCTCGGGTGGTCCATCACAGCCAAATCCCGGTGGTCCAGTTCGTCAGGTACGTCCACTGGGCCTTCCCCGAAAAACCGGAGGTTAGCTCGAGAGTTGGTATACGGACCAGAAGATTTAGTCCCGCTTGATTCTAATAATACGGGGTTAGTCATTGGATTATGTATTCATATGGCGCTGGATAGAATCGTAGAGGTACGGAGAGTGTATGTGGATACTGGGAGTGCCGTGAATGTAATGTATTATCATGTGTATAAGCAATTGGGTTTGGCGGATTCTCAAATGACCCCAGTAACTTCCCCTTTGTTTGGATTCACTGGCATGCCCATTCGGCCAGCTGGCCTGATTACTCTTAGCGTTAGCTTTGGCAAACCCCCAGCTTATCGTTGCTTATGGATGGATTTCGTGGTGGTTAAGGAGAGGTCGGCTTACAACATTCTTTTAGGCCGACCCGCGTTGGTAGCGTTGGAGGCTGTAATATCTCCCTTGCATGTTAGCATGAAGTTTCCTACCCCAGGCGGAGTAGTTACTTTGCAGGGAGATATTCCTATTGCCCAGAATTGTTACGCAGTGGCCACCCAAGGGAGTGGGATCATCCAGCAGGTTGTTCTGGATGATCTCATTCCCCCAACAGACGAATGTTTACAAACCGATGACGCGGTTCAGGAATTCATCCTGGATTCAGGTCGGCCAGAGAATACGATCAAAATTGGGACCTGGATGCCATCTGAGACTTTGGCTCAGCTTCAGAATCTGCTAAGGGAGTTCGCAGAAATTTTTGCTTGGACGGCAGAAGATATGTCTGGAATCCCGACTACTTTAGCAGAACATCATCTTAATGTGGATCCTCAGGTTAGGCCCATTAAGCAGAAAAAAAGAAACTTTGCACCAGAGAGGAACAAAGTGATTGCAGGGGAGGTTGAGAAACTCTTGGTGGCGAAGTTCATCGAAAAAGTCTTGTATCCAATTTGGTTGGCCAACCCGGTTGTGGTCCCTAAGCCGGACAAAAGCTGGAGAATGTGCGTTGATTATACAGACTTGAACAAAGCTTGCCCGAAAGATTGTTACCCCCTACCGAAGATTGACAGATTGGTAGACTCTACTTTAGGGTATGAGGTCTTTGATTTCTTGGATGCCTTTAAGGGTTACCATCAGATCATGATGGCAAAAGAGGACCGAGAGAAGACCTCCTTCATAACTGAGGTGGGCACTTATTGTTACATCAGTATGCCTTTCGGTTTAAAGAATGCTGGGGCAGCTTATCAACGTTTGGTTAACTTGTTGTTCAAAGACCAAATAGGCCGAATTATGGAAGTCTACATCGACGATATGCTGATCAAAAGCAAGGTCCTTGATCAGTATATCTCAAATTTGCGCGAAGTATTTGTCATCTTAAGAGAGTCTTGCATGAGGCTGAACCCAAAGAAGTGTACCTTTGGGGTGCGAACAGGAAAGTTTCTGGGGTACATGGTCTCTAAAGAAGGAGTGCAGGCCAACCCAGCTAAAATCGAAGCTTTGGAAAACATGCACCCACCTCGGAACGTTAAAGAAGTTCAGAGGTTGACGGGACGAATTGCAGCCTTGAGCAGGTTTCTCTCCAAGTCAGCTGAGAGATCGTTGCCTTTCTTCCAAATTTTGAAGAAAAGAACAGCTTTTCTCTGGGATGAACAGTGCCAAGAGGCATTTGATGGCTTAAAGGCACACCTGGCTGAGGTGCCCATGTTGACTTCTCCTGTTCCAGGAGAAACATTGTACATATACTTGTCCACCTGTCATGAAGCGGTGAGTGCAGTTCTGCTCAGGGAGCAGGATGCAGTTCAGAAGCCAATTTACTTTGCAAGTAAAGTCTTGCATGGGGCCGAGGTGCGATACCCGAATACTGAAAAAGTCATTCTGGCATTAGTGGTGGCGGCTAGGAAGTTTCGTCCCTACCTTCAAGCTCATCCTATAGTCGTGGTGACGGATCAGCCCTTAAGGCAGATTCTATCTCGGCCGGACACATCAGGTCGAGCTGCCAAGTGGGCAATAGAACTTGCCGAGTATGACATCAGTTACAAATCACGTACCTCGATTAAAGCTCAGGCCTTGGCTGATTTTCTGGCTGAGGGCATATCAGTTGAGGAAAATCCTCTCTCAGCGCAGGGTTGGACTTTGTATGTAGATGGATCCTCTTCAAGGGAAGGAAGTGATGCTGGTCTCTTAATAGTTAATCCTCACGAGGAAGAGACCGAGTATGCCTTACGTTTTGATTTCGAGGCTACTAACAATGAGGCTGAGTATGAAGCACTGATTGCAGGGTTGAGCTTAGCTCGAAAACTGGGGGCACAACAGGTAACCGCCCGAAGTGATTCGCAGCTCATAGTGTCACAGATTAATGGAGACTATGAGGCAAAGGAAGGCAATATGAAGCGGTATCTGGCCAAAGTTCAGCATCTAAAAGGAATGTTTGAGCATTTTAATATTGAGCATATCCCTAGGTCGGCAAACAAGCGTGCTGATGCACTATCTCGGCTAGCTTCATCTACCTCGGCCACCATTGGAAAAAGGATTGTTGTAGAATTGGTGAGACATCGCGCTTTTGATGGAAATGAAGTCTTACAACAAGACTATCGTAACACCTGGATGGACGAGATAATCACTTACCTACAACATCAGATTCAACCTGAGGATAAGTTGCGAGCTCGGCGACTCCGATTGAAGGCATCCAGGTACGCACTCTTTAATGACCACTTATATAGGAAATCATTCTCCCAACCGTGGTTGCGCTGCGTACCTGAGGACGAAGGAGATTACATTCTCCGAGAAATGCACTTGGGCATATGTGGAAGTCATTCTGGAGCACGTTCATTGGCCCGTAAGTGCTACTTGGCAGGGTATTACTGGCCCACAATTCGCAAAGATGCGGAGGAGCTGGTCAAAAAGTGCTCATCATGTCAGGTTCATGCTCAATCTTTTAATCTGCCGAGCCATGAAATGACCAGTATTTCTAGTCCTTGGCCGTTCGTGCAGTGGGGTATGGACTTGGTGGGGCCTCTACCTCGAGCTCCTGGCTCGGTCAGATTCTTGCTGGTAGCAATTGACTACTTTACTAAATGGATAGAGGCTGAACCACTGGCCACCATAACTGGGGCTCAAGTCAAAAAGTTCTTATGGAAGAACATTATTTGCCGATTTGGCTTACCCCATATCTTGATCTCAGACAACGGACGCCAATTTGCTGAGGATCCGGTAAAGACTTGGTGTCTTGATCTGCACATTAAGCAACGCTTTACCTCAGTAGCACATCCTCAATCAAATGGCCAAGTTGAACTTGCGAACAGGATTATTAAGGACGGGCTTAAGAAGCGATTAGATAAAGTGGGCACAAGTTGGGTCGAAGAATTACCCAGCGTCCTATGGGCATACCGGACAACTCCCTCAACTTCAACGAAAGAAACACCTTTTTCACTAGTGTACGGCACAGAAGCTATCATTCCTGCAGAGATAGGCTCCGCCTCAACACGAGTTGATTGTTACTCTGCCGCAGAGAACAACCAAGAGTTGCGGATAAATCTAAATGAACTCGAGCAGAAGAGGGACCGAGCTCACATTCGCATGGCCCAGTATAAGAATCTGATCTCTCAGCATTACAACTCTCGGGTACGACCGAGATCTTTTCGAGTGGGAGACTTAGTGATGCGAGACAACGAAGTCAGTCACGCTGTGTCAGTAGGGACCTTTAATTCCAAGTGGGAAGGTCCTTACCGCATTGTTGAAGTATTTCCAGCAGGAGCTTACAAGTTACAAACTTTGGAAGGGCGAACTCTTCCACGGACCTGGCATGTTTCCCATCTCAGACTTCTACATCAATGATGTAAACTGCAGCTGCTTTGTATATAAATACAAGTTCTTCGCGATACAACTTTCAAGAGTCAAGTGTCTGAACACGATTTGAGTAGAGCGAAAAGCTTTCTAAGACCTCGGCAGGTCCGAGGCAAAAGACCTCGCAGGTTCGAGGCAAATGCCCGCTAAAGGGTACATTAAGACCTCGGCAGGTCCGAGGCAAAAGACCTCGCAGGTTCGAAGCAAATGCCCGCTAGAGGGTACATTAAGACCTCGGCAGGTCTGAGGCAAAAGACCTCGCAGGTTCGAGGCAAATACCCGCTAAAGGGTACATTAAGACCTCGGCAGGTCCGAGGCAAAAGACCTCGCAGGTTCGAGGCAAATGCCCGCTAAAGGGTACATTAAGACCTCGGCAGGTCTGAGGCAAAAAACCTCGTAGGTTCAGGGCAAATGCCCGCTAAAGGGAATATTAAAACCTCGGCAAGTCCGAGATGAAATACCATTACGTGGCAAATCAAGACCTCGGCAAATGTGAGGCAGAAACTTGTTAAAAACAAGTGTAAGACCTACGAAAGACAGAGGTACTTGCTTAAATGAAAAACAAGATCTTGGCGTGCCTGAAGCAAAATTTGTTGAAGAAAAGTTAAGCAAGGTAAAGCCTGGTCTTAACGAAATGAAGCTTATGTCCAACTTGCCAAGATTTTGGGTTCGGCCCAGATGACAGGTTCATTATCTGAAGGCTCAGTTTACTTTCTAATAAAGTTTATCAAGTTTGTTAAGCCTGATTTAAAAAGTTAACATTAGTGGCATTGAAAAAACAAACTTGGTAAAGACGTTAGACAAAGAAGATAGCTGAGCCAAAAAGCTGAAGATTTTTCATTGATATGAGCACTGGAGCACACATTAATGCCTGGTCTAGGGAAAGAAACAAAGAAGAGTCCTAGAGCCTACTCGTCTTTATCATCATCCCTCAAGTCAGCTCCGTCTACGAATCTCTGAAATAATTCTTCAAAGTCTTGAGCTGCTTGAGGGTTGAAAAGTTCGGCTATACGACGATCTTCTCTGTTCAGATCAGGATGAACTTGGGCACAGGCCTCAATGGCGTTCTTCTGGCCGACCTCCATGGCTGAGCCTTGAATCAGAAGCAGATTCTCTTCAAAAAAGCTGGACTTCCTGAAGTCTTGAATCGCTTTGATCTCAGCGTTGATCAGTTTTTGGCGCGTAAATTGTTCATTTTCTGTTCAGACTCGAACTTCTGCGTTATCTCAGCCATGCTCTTCTTCAAAAACTCAGTCTCGTTAATTGATTGAGTGGAGGCCAGCTCTAAGTTAGCCACCTTATTCTCCAATTCGTCCACCTTGGAGTTGGAGGTGGCCAGCCTGATCTCCGCATCCTCAGCCTTTTGCTGGAGTTGGCTCATCCCCGCTTCCAGGTCAGTGGTCTTCTGAATCAGTTCGGCTCGTTTCTTCTCAGATTCCTCGAGTTGTCTTCGAGCAGCCACCGATTCTTCAAGAAAATGCTTACAGCGGGTCACCACTTCCATCTCCTGGCTGCGAATCTGTTAAAAGGATAAAGTTAAATAAACAAACTTGTTGCCCGGAAAAAAACTAAGTATTCGCGAAAAATTACTTACCAGAGCCATGTTGGACATGAAGGAATCGATTAAGGTCGGGAATGTGACCGACCTGCACAGCTCAGCATCCGCGGGAAGAATGGCTACTTTGTTTAGCTTCTCAGCAATAGCGGGATCCTGAGCTGTATCCCCTTCCCTGAATCCGATCAGAATGAGATCCTGGGTATTTCCTGGTTGAGGCAAGCTTTCCTCAACCGGATCAGCAGCAACCGCTTCCGAGGGCTGAGAAGGCCCTGGATCACGGCTACTGGAGCCTTCACCCCGTTGTCTTTTCCGGGGGCGGAGGCTGGTATCATCCTCAATCCCTTCAGGGATGTCGGAAGTAACTGAAATTTGAGGCTGGATCTCAGCCTCAGGTTCTTCATCAACAATTATAATGGGCAGAGCTACAAAAGAAAAGAAGGATAAGTCAAAGAGCGAACTAGAGTTACAACACTTGAAAAAATATTACATAAAGAACATTACCTGGTTCAGGCTCTCCCAGTACAGGTTCCGCTTCAACCTCGGCACTAGGGGCCGGGGGCATAGCCGAAGTAGAAGCTCCTCCGGAGGCAAGGGTTGCCAGTCGTCTCTCCCTCCGAAGCCTCTTCCTGGCTTGGTTCTCCGACATTATCTCGGCTCGGGATCTGGAGCCAACCATTGCACCTGCATCCAGAGTAAAAACTTAGAAACTGACAAAAGTTTGAAAATAATACAAATTCAAAGGACTCCAATGACCACCTCGGATGGTAGTTATCTGGTCTGGAGAAGGAGGCCGAAAATTGTCACCAACAGCTGAGTGGGGCACATCAGCAGCAGCCCAGATTTCAGAATCTACTTTGCGCCAATCAATGATGATTGGAACAGACCGAATTCTGTCTGCTTCATCGCGGTACTCCTGGCCCGGCCATTTGTTGTGAATTCGGCCATGCTTCCAGATAGTCTCGCTTGGCAGCTCAGAACGAAGAATGTAAAAGAATTTCTCCTTCCACCTTTTGTTGGAAGAAGGAATATTGATGGCAAAGGGGAAGTCAATATCGGTTCTCCGCTTGCTGAAATAATACCAGCTATGCGAAGACCGACAGGCAAAGAGAGCTCGGAAGATAGTAGTGTTGAAAGGAAAGTCAATAAGTCTGAGGAGAAGAATGTAACAAAAAATAAGTTTAAGGCCATTTGGCTGAATCTGGGGAAGTCTAAGCCTATAAGCTCGCATAATGCGAGTTACGGGCTCAGGAACGGGAAGATTGAAACCCGACTTAAAATAATCTTCATAGATTGCTTCGTAGTTTCTAGGCGGGTCATAAGCCGTCTGACCCGGTAAAGGAAGAAGAGGTTGGAACCGAGCTCTATCAATTTTGTAATTTTTGCAGATCCTCTCCAGGTCGGCCTCGGTCAAAGTTGATTCAGTTTCCTGAACCATGGGAGAGGGCCGATCTCTCTCAATAACCCCAGAAAAATGAGAAGGGTTCCTTGTTGGGGCCGGAGGGTTTACAGACGCCGGAGTGAGGGCAACCCTCACAGGATCCGGTGAAGAGCTAATCACAGTCAGAGCTCTGCTGGATTGGGCAGAGTCTCCGGTGGACTGAACAAGAGTGCCGATGGGCAACTCATCGGCGGAAGAAGATCTGCCGGAGGGAGTCGGAGAAGCAGTGTCTTCTCCACTCCCGGCGGCATAAAAACCGCCCTCAGAAAGGTCTTGAGAATCGCGGGAAGAGGCAGACATTATGAAAGACGAAAGAAGAACTTACAGAATTTTTGAAGGAAAAAGGACGCGAAGGAGGAACGAAGGCTGACGGAGACGGAAATTCGCCGGAAATTGCAGAGTTCGTCGGAGAAGAAAAGATAAGCCGGAATAAAGGAATGAGAGCGAATAAAGAGTGAAAGTAACTTGCAGAATACCTATTTATAGGGCATCATCTCGGCAATCCAAGCGTCGCCTGAAATAAATGGTTGTTGGACCACGAAACGGCGGGATACAGAAAGTTGTTCAATTGACACTTCGTGCTCTGCGCAAACAGTAAATGCGCAGGTTGAACCAACCAGAACCAGACACGTGCCAGAATAGACGGCGTGACAAGGAATCTAGCCAGAACTAGCCGATCGGCTCGGCCAAAAGTTATCATTACTGCATCGAACATTGTGCTTCTAATGAATACGTCAAGCGGCCCAATTAAGACTTGACACGTCATTAAGGGAAAGACAACTCGAGAGAGTTCTGAACAGATTAGCCTGCCCTTTTAGCCCATCTCGGCCAGACTAATCTGGGGGCAATTGATGAGCCAAAAAGTTTCCCCCGTTAGTCAATAACGGTCAACACTTAAGTAGAGTGTAAGAAATGGCGAAGTATGGCGGGTCGGCCCGGAGGTTGACCAGGCAACCCATCTCGGCCATAGGGCCCCATCATCATCACGCCCACTTGACTTTATGGTTATCTCGGCCATACGATCTCAGTATCCTCAGGGGGTTAAGGAATTCACCTCGGTTAAAAGGCCTAAATCATCTTTGGTTCTAAGGTCTCATCTCGGCCCGCAGTCCCATCTCGGCCAAAGAGTTGAACTCGGCCAAAGATCTGATCTACTCACTGGTCTCATACCACCCTTACTGGCGTCAGCTACGAGCATCACGAAAGGCCTCCCATTGCTCTTTGGAGTCGGCCACTTTCATCTCGGCATGCTGACCCCACACCATCAGCCATCTCGGGCACTCTAAAGTGCTTCTAGAAGACTTCATCTCGGTTCTAGGAGTTTACCCTAGGTAATTCTACCGGGCAAAACTCCCAGCCAGATGTCCCAGACTAGCTTATTCAGCTCAGCACCGAGTCACGTGGCGAGCATGCAAGAGCAAGTGTCATCCGACTGACCTCCTTGCCTGTCACAATATCAAAGCTCTGCCCATGCATTGGCCCAAGCCGCCATATAAAAAGGCCGAACAGCAAGAGAGAGGGGCAAGTAACAACAAATTGAGAGAAATGACTCATCTTCCCCACGGTGAAAATACAGGTTTTACGAGAACATCTCAATTCATTTAAACCTTCACCATATATATATAAACCTCTCCAGAAAAATGGCCCAGACTGACTTGAGCGTCGGAGGGTATTACCCGGGGCCATAAATCCCGGGTCCTCTGACCCTTTCTCTTTGTGCAGGTCAGCAACTCACCTGCTACAGACAACTGACGGAGTTCTAACGGCACCGCATCCAACAATTACTTGGTGATCAATTCAGACATCATCAATAAACCTTTCATTGCTTATGATGCATCACCTTGATCGTTACAAGTTACAATGGTTGAATGAGTGTGGTGAAGTGTATGTGTCTAAGCAAGTCTTATTGTCGTTTTTTTATTGGTGCTTACCAAGATTAAATTTTATGTGATGTATTCTATTGGTGCTTACCAAGATTACATTTTATGTGATGTCATTCTTATTCATGCATGTCATCTCTTTTTAAGACGTCTATGGCAATTTGATAGAAGAGTAATGCATGATGGGTTTTCAAATCATTTTGTGTTTAAATTTCATGGTAAATCCATTGAGTTGAATGCTTTGCCACCTGAAAAGGTCCTAAAATTCAACAAAAATGCCATAAACTAAGGAAGATAAGAATGAACAAGAGGTTGAAAAAGAGTTTTTCTTAAAAAAAATCAAGTCTTCATGTAAACCAACTCATCCCACAAACAGTCCTAAAACTGAGTTTAAACCTGCTGAATTGGAAAAGAAATTGTACCACACGAGCCAAACAGGAAAAAGGTAGAAAGAAACAAATGTTTTATGCAAGAAGAATTGAATTTAAGCAAGCTTTAGTTGCATGAAAAGCATGTTTTCATCTTTGTGCATAAAGAATTGTTATTGAATCTTGAAAGCTACCATCTTCTTTGCCTAGAGAAATTGTTTCTTTGTTGAAAAAATTTGCAAGTGTATTTCCGGATGAAGAAACAAGCAGATTGCCTCCAATTAGAGGTACCGAATATCTATTTGATTTCATTCACACAGGTACATTATCCAATGGGCCGGCCTATACAGCAAACCCTGAGGAGGCTAAAGAAATTAAATGTCAAGTGGATGATTTGCTTGCTAGAGGATAGGTTCAAGAAAGCATGAGTCCTTGTGCAATTTATATTATTGTGGTGCCAAAGAAAGATGGTTTATGGCGTATGTGCATGAATTGCAAAGCTATCAACAAGATCACAGTAAACTAGCAATACCTTTTTTTTTTTATAAACTAGCAATACCTTATTTGTAGATTTGATGATATGCTTGATGAGTTGTATGACAGTAAATTTAATCTTAAAAGTGGTTAACACCACATTTGTATTAAGGAAGGAGATGAATGATTAACAATCTGTGTTCTCTGCAATGTTTATAAATGCAAGTATGTCCTCACCCACGGGTAATCTATCCGGGGCTCGTCCTATATAAATCTCAAGTCACAATATGTGTTCTCTGCAATGTTTATAAAGACAAGTATGATCGATAACACTAATCGCCTAGCAAGTAGTCTGTTGGATACGTCATGTGAATCATACATAGGGAGACATGGTGATAAAATAATAATGCGTAAATAAAGAACATAGCATATCATGTCTCCATTTTAACAAGTAAAGTGACATATGATAAGTGTAATCATACAACATGTAAAACATACTATAATTAATATCATCAATAAGGTGAATATTTTCCTTCTATCTATGTGCATAAACACGCCATATATACATGTCTATCCTTATTGTTTCAAGTCAAGGTCTAATATCACATCATACTTAACCTTATTCTCTATATGCAGCAAGTCCCTACATGAACAATGTAAACGCTGTATTATTACGATGCAATGTCTTTAAAACGATGCCAAAAAATTTCCATAGTGATGAAAGATCAATCATGACGTCTATATCCATTTTTCCATAAACATTTCGACACATAATATTTCTATAACATTTTCATAAACCTTTCAAACATGTCATTTTCATATGATGGCTATAGCACTTTACCTTGCATGCGAATGATATCGTCATAGTAGCGGAATGATCCCATGTACAGTCAAATGTACAAATATAAATCCCGATGTTCCAAACATGGTGTTACATCATAGGTACATATTACTAACGGTGACTCGATATGTCGGAGATCCCTTGTCCTAGACAAAGTGTTACACTCGGACCTATAAAGAAACATACTGTATGCCCATGACATCAACCTCATTAGGTTCTAATGCCATGACGGTCTCTAATCATCGATAACATACTATATGCCCATCAAACCAATCACTTCGGTCATGGCGTCATGATGGCTTCCAATGATCAATAACATACAATAAACTTGTCATGGGATATTCGTCTATACGATATGATTCGATGTGCGGTGGTAAAAATTTTAAAACATATCATGAGATGCAAAATGGATGCAAATGTGCTTGGCTCTAAGTCCATTCAACACTCTATATATTCTCAAATATCATCATGTCATAAAAACTTCATATGTATGCACTTAATCCATGCTTTAAATCATGAAAATCTACCTTTCTTTGCACCTCTCTGAGTCTCGGCCAAACCACCCCAGAACAATACACTTTTTGGTCAAATTCATCCATCAATATTTTCTTAAAATATACGTCCTACACATAGTCCAAATGTCCCAAAAACCCTATTACATTTAATATTCATATTTACATACTTTAGCATATCATAAGAAAATACATAAAATAGTCATAATGTATATCATACTACATTTTATATAAATATGTGACTTAAAACATGTATGAAAATTATTTGGTCCATGATATGCATCATAGTCGTGTATTACATCTCATATACATCTATATATGAATTAACATGTAACAACTTTGTTGGTTCCAAAATTAGGCCTTATGGCCGTGTATTACATATATCTATATAAATATCTCCATAATCATATAACAACTCATTTATTCCATATTTAGACCTTATGGCTGTGGACTACACTTACACCCACAAAACACATAAATCTCATCTTAATCACATCTCATACATATATCATAAATTTGACATGTAATCTTCCAACATATAATGACTTTTTATTTATATCCACGTGACTTATTTAACTTATCATTTTCGCCACTAAATCGTGCATCATACTTATGTTCTTATATCAACATAACTATATTCATGCTAGTTTCCATCAAATGAATACTTTCTAGGTTAAGATCATGGTGAAAAATACATGCAACATAAAAGATGATAGCAACCATAAAAATATACCTTCTTGAGCAGTGATCATCAAGATTATACTTCATCATGAAGATGGATGTTGAAGCTCAAGTGAACAGGCCAAAACAGCCCCTAACGCCATGTGTATATGTGCATGAATATGAGCATGATGATCATCAAGAAAAAGCATTTGTGATCTAGCATTATAGTCATGAATATGATGCATTATAAACATGCTAAATCAAGACCACCAAAACCCTCAAAAACGAGAACACCATAGGAAATATATATACGATGATCATCATAGAAAATACATAAACAAATGTCACAAAGTTAGTTTCTTAGTATTCTTTTCTTAACATATCTCATGATCCATATTCTTTCACTACTTTCTACATGCACCACATAAGAGTTGATCATTTATTTTCATTTATACATATGAGGCCATATTCGTTATCATTTTAACATAGTCACATGGATTCATACCTCTCATCATATGTATCACATACAAACATAGTTTTTTTTCATATTCATACTACTAAAACATTGAAATTACTTCATGAATGATCCCAGGTTTGGCATGCACATATATACTTTAAACTTTGAAAATCCATGAAGGTTCTAGGTAGAATACTTGCCTTTCTCACTTAGTTCAAAGTAAGGATTTCTTTACTTGGCTTAGAGAAATCTTTCTCCTTTCTCATTGGGGTGAACGACGGATTGGAGGGTAAGAGAAGAGGATTAGTGAGCAATTATGGCAAGTCGTAAATAGAAGAACTTAAACTTATTCTACATGAAGTTCTTACCTTACTTCTTCTTGTTTCTTGGCTCTACAAAATTTGGCCACTACCTTGAGGAAGGAGGATGTTTGGACTCTTAGCTTGGAGTGATAGTGTGGTGTGAAGAGTGGAAGTTTTTCTCTCTTTCTCCCTTTATCTAATTCTCGGCCATGAAGGGGTTTGTGTGAGCTTGGAAGACTTTGTTTTTCTTTCTTGAAGAGGAAAGAGAGTTGTCTTGGGGATGAAAATTTGCTAAGTGTAAAATGAGAAGAAAGAAGATAGTTTCCTCTCTTTCTATAGAGGGGACGGTTGGGAGCATAATTTGAGTGGGAAGAATTTATCATGAAGTATTGGAAGGATTTGGAAGAAGACTTGATGGTTGCATGACTTAAAAACGTAAGAAAAGTGGAGTGTAAGACAAGATATTTCTTTTCCCATTTGACTAGATGTGGCTGGCCATATGGAGTTGGAAGGGGATTGATTTTTGGTTTGTTGAATGTGTAAAAATGGTATAAGAGGATGGAAGCTTTTGGATAGAAGGAAATGATTGCTTCTTGTGGGTTAAAAACCAAAAATCTTTTCTTCATTCTTGCTTGAGGAGGCCGGCCAAGGGAGGATTTTGGGTGGTTAGAATATGACAAAATTTCATCATTTGATTCTTAAACAATCTCCTACACTTGACATTTTTCGGGGGTATTAAGTTGACCAAGATTTCTCTTCCTTTTTCCAAGTCATGGCCGCCTAAGACTATATATATATATATATATATATATATATATATATATATATATATATATATATATATCCATGTTATTTTTTTCTTCTTTTTTTTTAAAATATCTTCTTATGTCTTACTTTCTTTTTTCTTTTATTTAAGTAGTCCTAATTTCTTGTGTCATGTCTTTTTTTTGATTTATTTTATCCTACTAACTTAAGTTGTTATCTACTAGTCTTAATGTTGGTTATCGAACTTAGTCTTATATCGATATATCAAGTGATTTAACACTCGAGCATATTTTAAGCGTTACTAGATACGACATTATAACATGTTTTGACGTAATGAAATTTTGGGGCGTAGCAGTATGACTGGTTAGTGATGCATTTTGAATTAACTCATAGACCCATCACTTTCATGAGATTAATGAACCATGTCTTACGTGAGTCTATTGGAAAATTTGTGGTGGTCTACTTTGATGACATATTGGTATATAGCAAAAGTCTGGACGAGAATATTGTTCACTTGCGTGCTGTTTGGGCATTGTTGCAACATGGATCTTTGTATACCAATCTTAAGAAGTGTTCTTTTTGCATGAAACAAATTGTCTTCTTAGGTTATGTAGTGAGTGAACATGTGATTGAAATGGATTAGAAAAAATGGTATGTTTTATATTGGCATACACTTAAAACAATTGCCGAAGTACGTATTTTTCATGTTTCGCTAGTTTTTATTGAGGATTTGTAAAAGATTTGTTTACTCATTTCCATGAAATGGTTAAAAAAAAGAAGTTGGGTTTCAATAGGGAGAGAAACAAAAACATGCCTTTGATCTTTCCAATGAAAAGTTTACTGCACCAATTCTTAAATTGCCTAATTTGCATGAGACTTTTAAAATTGAATGTGATGCACTGAGAGTAAGTGTATGAGGTATTTGATTCAGGGGATGACCAATTGCTTACTTTAGTGAAAAACTCAGGGGTCCTCAATTGAACTATTCTATGTATCATGCATTAGTTCGAGCTTCAGAAACTTGGATACACTATTTGTAACCTAAGGAGTTTATCATTCATACTGATCATAAGTCCCTCAAATCTTTGAAAGGTCAAAGTAAGTTGAACATACGACATGCTAAATGTTCAAACTCATTTAAACATTTCCTGATTTGATTAAGCATAAGCGTGGAAAAGATAATGTAATTGGTCACTACTTTGTCTTCTAAATTGTTTCGTTTTGAGTCGGTTAAGGATATGTATGCTACCGATCATGATTTGAATTCCATCTATTTAGCGTGTGAAGAGTCATTCTTTGTAAAGTTCTATAGACATTCAAGTTTACTTGTTCTATGAACATCATTTGTATATACCTGTTTGTTCTATGCGTGAATTGCTTGTAAAAAAACTCATGGTGGTGGTTTAATGGGTCATTTGAGAGTACGTAAAACATTATGTGTTGAAAGAACATTCCTTTTGGCCTAAGATACGTGTAAACGCAGAAAAGCTTTGTGCTAATTGCATAACTTGTAAACAAGCTAAATCAAAATATATGCCTCATGGTTTGTATACTCCATTGACTATACCTTCTTGTCCTTAGACTAACATTTCTATGGATTTTGTACCTGGTGTACCGAGGACAAAATGAGGACACGATAGCGTGTTTGTTGTTGTGGATTGATTTTCTGAAAAGGCACAGTTCATGGTATGTAGAAAGGTATATGATGCATCTCATGTTGTTTAATTGTTCTTTAGAGAAGTTGTGAGATTGCACATCATGCTTAAAACCATTGTGATAGGAATAAGTTTTTTAGTCATTTTTGGCGTGTTCGATGGAGTAAATTAGGAACTAAATTGTGCTTTTCTACTACAACTCATCTCCAAACGAATGGGGAACTGAGGTAGTAATTAGAACACTTTCTCCAATTCTTAGAGTGGTAACTCATCGGAACTTAAAGAGTTTAGAGGATTGTTTGCCATTCATTGAGTTTGCATATAATAGAAATGTGCATAGTGATACTTCCTACTCTTCATTTGAGGTTGTTTATGTATTTAATTATTTGACTCCTCTTGATCTTGTTTCATTGCCTATTGATGATTGTTCTAATTTTGATGGTAAGTCTAAGGCCAAATTTGTGAAGAAAATCTATGAGAACGTAAGGAATCAAATCGAGAATGCCACAAAAGTATGAGAACTAGCAATCCAAAAAAGAAACATATGGTGATCCAGCCTGATGATTTGGTATAGTTTCACTTATGAAAGATTGGTTTCTAAATGAAAG
Organism: Eustoma russellianum; assembly: GCA_036186865.1. Lineage (NCBI taxonomy): Eukaryota > Viridiplantae > Streptophyta > Magnoliopsida > Gentianales > Gentianaceae > Eustoma > Eustoma russellianum. The sequence continues at coordinate 19,445,747 of AP025072.1, forward strand.
GTCCAAATTGCATTCACAGGAGGATAGATCATTCAAAGTGCTAGCAAGGATTAACGACAATGCATTTGTGCTAGATCTTCAGTAAGTAAGTATAATGTCTCCAGTACTTTTAATGTTGCTGATGTTTCTCCCTTTCGCCTTGATTCGAGGCCGGCTCCTTTTGAGGAGGGGGTATGTGCCATCAAATAACATTGATGGTGATCCAAACAGAGCTGAATCCGACCAATGTGGCTAAGAAGATGCACATATTTTATGATGGAAATCCACGTTTACCATGATGGATTTCCATTCACTCGTGTAAGAGACAAGAGATACAAGCATTAATCTGAGTGATTTTAGATGAATTTATGGTGAAATAGACCGAGTCTTTGCAATACCCGTAAAATATCGTATCGTGTTAGTAGAATTGAAGTCTTAAAAAACATAGTTGAGCATGGGAGAAGGGTGGACATGACTAAAAGATGCTCGCATGCTATTTGAAGTTTTAAGTGTAATTGAGCTTTTTGAGGCCATATTTAGGCTCATGTCAATGCAACTTTTTTCCTGAACAAATTTATGCTGTTTTTTTAAAATTATTTAAGACGTGTAGGAAAAGTCCTTGTCTTATTGGTTAAGCTACGAGAGTTTTCGAAAGATTAGATCTTTGTTTTCTTGTCTAGCTTTGAATTTGTTTTGAGACTATAAATAAGCCATCATTCTGAACATCTTTACATATTTTTCATGAATAAAAGTAAAAGAAAAACTGAGCTGTCTCTTTTGAGAGATTGATGTATACATCGATTGATCGATGTGTCTTAACCTGATAGATCTGTTAAAAACTGTAATCAACTGCAGTGTACTGTGTGTGTTGGTGTAAATTGACGAAATGTAGGTAGAACCGAGGCGAGTCTAAGGACTCTGTCCTTAAGACGATTTGCTCCGGTACGAAGTGCCCAACCAGAAACAGCAAACGTCTCCCAGGATACAACGGCTAGCAGTTCATACGAAGCGGCACAGCTACGTAAAGAACACGGCGAACCTGTGGGATGCTCTGATTTCTCAACGAACTGGACTGGAACAACAGTGCAACAGCAGTATGCAAAAAACGAAAATTTCAGGAGAGAAAGGCAGTGGAAAACGCAGAGTGCAGGTAAGAAAGCCTGGAGAAGGAGGCAATTTATAGGCGGGAAGGATTAGGCGGTTAATCTCCAGATTAAACCGCAGCCGTCGGATCAAACGGTTTTCATCCACAGTCGTTAGATCGTAAACTGCAGCAGTTTTAAACGTAGACCGTCGGATGAAAAACTGCTGCCAGAAGCGATCTCAGCCGTTAGATCATGATCCATGTAGACTATGATCCACAGCCGTTAGATCTAGATGAAGAAACCGCCAGCACATATGATCTCAGCCGTTAGATCATGATCCGTGTAGACTACGGTCTACACCGTTAGATCTTGCAACGGTTATGATCAAAAATATTTCAACCGTTGGATCACTTGATTTATTTTTCTGGAAAATGTAAAAGAAAATTTCTTCAAAAAGACAAGAATGAGCCAGAGCCACTAGCCGAGCCGGCCGGATGGGCGGCGGGTGGCGTGCGCGCATGCGTGGTGAACCTTGCCTGAGCCGCGTCCTGACTCTGTCAAAAACTTCTCATGCCCAAGGGCACATTTTAGAAAGCTCCATCTTGAACTATATATGGTGACTCTTTCATCCCAAGTGACCAATGTGGTATTCCACTTAAAGGGTGATGTGTTCACTCCTCAAGAGGCCACATCACCACTTTTCCAATTTCTTTCCAATTTTACTCCAACTTTGAGCATTAATTTCTCATTCACCCGGTATCGGAATCGAGTGATTCAAAAGCCTAAAGTCATCTACTTGTTACGTAGATAATTTAGAAATTATTAGTTTTCGTTTTTGATTAACGAACACTAATCATAATTAAGCTCAAAGTATGATGGTTGTCAACTTTTGACAAACCCATTTGCCAAACTTTTCCAATTTACCTCAATTTCTCCAACAAGATCGATATAACTTCCTTATTTGTTTCAACTTTTTGATATTTTCATGATACAAAATGGTATCTTTTTATGTTTCATCAATATTTTAACACCTAATAACATCATATTTTATCATTCAAAATGTTTTGCAGGCGGCAATATAAATAGTACAAAATAAACGATTCAGAATATGTAACTTGTTTTAAGCTTGTTGGTAAATCGTACATTATATTGTATACTAGAAATTAAATGCATAGAATAGAAAACGTACAGTAAAACGAATTAATAGAATAAACAATATATAAAATAAAGGAATGCAGTAAGGACATGCAAACACGGGGTGTTGTAACCGCCGGAAACAAAAAGAAAAAAATTAATTAATTAAATTAACTCAATTTAATCCATCCTATTAACTACCCACCCCCCTAACCACTCCCCCAATTTCCTCCCAAAACCGCCCCACCCCCTTAATTCTAGCCATTCCCCTAATTAAAAACCTCATCCCCAAATTGACAAGCAGCCATCGGCTGCAGCAAATACTTTAAAAAAAAAAAGAGTGCAAGTGTGAGGAGGAAGAGAGAAGGAAGAAAGAGAGATAGGAAGAGAAGCTAGCCAAGCCCCATCAAATCCAACACTGCGTATAGAGAATTCTTCGAGTACGAGGTAGGTTACCCTCCCCTCTGTCGGATTACTTTGGATTCCCTCGCATTCTGTTTTGGGAATTATTTGATTTTCACTGTATGTATTTATTGGATATGATTATTATGATTTCTTTACGATTTAGTATGGAAATTACGTGTTTGGCCTTAGATGTAGATCACATAGCATGGAGATAGGTTGGAATGGGTTTGGGTTGTCGAAAAATGTGTACGGAGGAGGCGCGTGTAGCACACGCGCGGCCCTTAGTGGCGTTACTGTTCACGCGCCGGCATGTCATTGGCAGCGTGTGCGTGACGTTAAACGGAGTCCAATGGAATTGATTTGGGGTAAATCGGAGTTAAAACGAAAAAGTTATGGATTTTTTTGAAGGAAATTAAAATTTAATGGAAATAATAAAAGATTTACAAAAAAAAGAAGAAAGAAATGGAGTGGCAGGCTTGGCCTGCCGTGCTCAGCAGGGCCAGCCAGCCAGGCCGGCCACTGTGCGTGCAACAGCCAGAAAAATGGCCCAATCTTGCAGTTTAAAAAAATATAGAGAGAGAAGGCGCTAACGGGCTGAAGGGCCAGCAGGCCAACCTCAGCGGTCAGCGGGCCAGATTTGCTTCCGGCCCAAATCGCATATGAACCAAAAAAAAATTAAGCGCCTGGCAGACCAGCAGGTAGTGGGCCGCGGCTGCCAGGGCCTGTAAGTGCAGAAGGGCCAGAAAGTTTAAGGGCCTGAATGATGGGTTCTTTAATAAAAAGGTTGGTAATGTAAAATATAAATATATATATATATATATATATATAGTTATTGATAAATTAAATTAGAGACTCATTAACTAATATAAAATTAAGTTAAAGGAAAATTATAAACACTACAAAAAAAAATGCTACCAGTGTGCCGAAAAAGAATTAATTAGTAAATGTTAATATTTATACTTATTTAATTCAATATTAATAATGTTTTAAAAGTAAGAAATTTAGAAACCTATTAAATAAATTAAAAATAGAAGAAATAAAAATAGTAGGGTAAGATAAAAATATATAAATAAAAGAATAAAGTGCTTGAAAGCTTAGGAAAGATAAAATAAAGTGTAGAAACCTAAAATAAAGGATAAATAACGGTAGAAGATAAAATACAGTAATGAACCCCACGCAACATAGGGTAACTACGCAATATAGGTAATACGCAACATAGAACGGAGCATGCAACATAGGACAACCGGAAGTGTGCAAGTGTGACGCATTCATGGCACGAGCATTGCATTTGGCCTATGAGCCGTGTGGCCTGACGAGGCGTGTGATGGGTGTTGGTAATAATGGTTACCTTCACCCGATAGGACCCGGGACATGCATAGCATAACATGGAAAAGAATGAGCATAGCGTGTGATATTAAATGACTGCGTGTGACACGCAGATAGAAGTGCATGCATCATGAACTTGCGCATTGCATATATTATTGTTGTGATTATTTGTCTTGTTATTAAGTTGTTTCAGCGTTACGTTTTGGGATACGGATCGGGTCGGGTATGTGTTATTTCCTTATTTATGCTTTATTTGCCTTATTATTTAATTGTTTATGCTTCATTGCTTTATTTATCTGCTTCATGCTTTATGTGCTCTATGTGTTACCCGATTCAGTATGTGACAGTCCCTTTTCGGGAGAGACGGGTAACCTACGAGTGACTCCCATCACTCACCCCCCCCCACCACTCCACAGGTGAGCAGGATTAAGAGTATATATATTTATCAAGGATGAGACAAATTACGCGAGCTGGGACGAGTGAGCTGGACTCGAGAAGAGAGCTTGTTTCTGGGAATAGTCAGATATACCTCCACTCGGGTTTATTATTTGATTTAGTATTTCATACTTGACTTAGCGGTTTCGTCAACCCTTATACTTAATTTCTACACTTATGGATTTATTTTAATTGAGTTATTTATTTTTATTATCGTTTCCGCAAAAAAAATTTCTACGTCAGTTCTGACGTGCAAAGAAGTTTGAACGACGCTTTGTAGTCCTCTTGGTAGGCTACGGCGGGTGCACTGTTCCCGATGCTAGGGTTCGGGAGCGGGGCGCTACAGGTGGTATCAGAGCCGAGGCTTCAGATCCGCCTCGGAAACGTAGGATTAACTAGATCACTTAGACTTAAGCTATGATCTTTTCTTAAAATTACGATTTTACCCTTAAACAACAAAATAGGGTTAGGTGACGATCTTAGACTTAAGTTATGATCGGGTTAAGGGATACGAGGGTGAGCGATCATTTCCTTATGTAATTACTATTATGGCCCTAACTTTTAATATGAATTTCGTAAACGACAGAATTTCCCAAATTATCCCTGAACATCTGCATGCAACCCCCTAGGTTGTTAGAAATTCCCAAAAAAAATACCCTCTAACTTAGTCTGTATTTAAAAAAAATATATTTTCAACCGTTCTAAATTCCAGAAAAAATACCGACAAGACGTTAACAAGCCGGTAATAGAGGAAATGGTAGTGAGAACCTCCCATAAACATGAGATCATCTCCAAGCACTTGAAGGCGCCATAGTTACCATGACCAACACTTTAGCACGTAAACACGAGTTGTTGAACTAGCAGGCACCGCCTCCACCACCACCACACTAGGACATAAGATCTTCGGCAAGGAGATGCAGAGGAGTGGTGACACAACACAACTGACACCACCGATCACTCGGAACTGATCTCGGAATGAGTGCAAGAGGTACTACATGCCGAGAGTACGATTTTCAAGACATGGCTCTAGACCCATGACAGAAATGTAGATTTGAACTATGATATTAGAAATTAAGTTACGATTTTACCTCTAAGTCACAATCTTAGACATAAGTGATGATTTGAACATAAACGAAGATCATGAACATATGTACTGATCTCAGTTATAAGCGATGATCCTGAACAAAAGTCATAATCTTAGGTATAAGTAAAAAAATGTCAATTAAGAGTTAACCTTCGACATAAGTACGAATTCTAATTATAAGTGCCGATTATATGTACTATGTATGACCTTAGAAATTAGACATGAGATTAGACTTAAGAAACGATGATACTAAGAACAACCCTAAAAGTAAGTTATGACCTTAGACTTAATGGGACAGTCGGCTACGTATACCTAGGGTATCCCGTCCAATTCTACCTTATCTAAGTTGAGCATAACCCTTTAAGCCGTGATTTTAGTAACCCTAGTTGAATACTAGATAATTAATTTGAATGAACTAAAATGTTAACCGAAACACCCTACTGCAAACACTAGTGGCATATTAATAGGCCAGGTAGTAATTCGGGCTGCTTTACCCCCAACAACAACATGGATTTGGTACCCTTGAGGTAACATAAAACGAGCCCTCTACTTAGACGGTAGCATCAGAGCAGACTTAGGTCTAAGTTGAGACAATAATTACTAAGAAATGAATTATTAATAGATGATTTATAGAGAAATGACAGAAACTAAGTGATGATTCATAAGCGTTATAATCAGTAGCGCTTAGTAAGAGAATTATACGACGGAATTTATAGTCTAGGGTTAGGATGATGAAATTTAGAGATATTAAGTAGGACGACGATATTAGTTTTATTAGAGATATTGATCGGTAGCAAAGGCGCAAACCGGCTATAACAAGTACATGGGAACGAGAAATTGTTACAAACTTTTAGTTAAGTGTTGATTTATAGAAACATCGAATTACTTGGCTTGAATATGGTAAGCTTGAATTAAAATAGAGCGGGCATGAACAAGCAGTGGCTACTTTTCATTTGAAGCAGAATAAGATTGGGGGTTCAAATAACCAAGTAACGAGGTACAGTGGAATAATGTGGCGCGCGAAAGCATGGTGAATAAGTCGATCAATAATTAGCGTGCCATGCTAGGATTGGACCAAGTTAAGTTAAAGATTTTATCGTGAGTAGGCAAACGTTAGACTTATAAGAAACTTTACATAGGCGAACTTACCCGAAAAAAAAATGACCTATAGAACTATACAAAATATTAGACTGATATATTTTTCAAACGGATAAATAGTTTATATAAGGACGTATACCAATGTGTAACTAATTTTAACAAGTACTTAAAAAAAATCTATCTACTGAAATCTCATTTTCTTGGTAGTCTACTAACCTTTACAAAACTACATTCTTTTATGTATCTGTAATCAGATATAATGAAAATTTCAATTCTTTTGACAACCTTTAAAAAAAACTTTTACACTACTGATGTTCTTTAAAAAAACGATATGTTTATATATATTTCTTACTCAAGATTTCAAATTTCCGTTTCATCACATCTACTTTAGTCAAATTAATGTTACCTGACTACTATCGATATCGCAAGCATTTTATCTATTAAAGTATTTTTGAAGTTATTTACCCGCTTGCGATAAACGTACCTAACTTTTGTGAAGCCAAAATAATAATAATAATAATAATAATAGCTTTCAAATATATATTTCTTTAGAAAACGAAAAGTACCATCTTCAAATCGTTTTATAAAACTTCACATTGCCACGTTTTCAACTGGATTAATGTCATTTCACTAAAATACTTTGCGAACAAATGATATCGTCGTTTTAATAAAGGGTCATTTGAAACACCGTTTGCGAAAACGAGTAAATTATTTGAAATCTTGTTTAAAATAAATAACAAATAAATACATAGAAAAGGTAATATTTTAAAACGACTGAAGTTATGTTTCAAATTATAGCCACGTAGGCCACGTTTAGTTGAAGAAAGGTATTGCCATACACATATTTCGTATACTAGGTTGATGATATTTTCAAACAAGTAAGAGCATGATCACAGAATTAGTTCGTAAGTATGTATATATATATTAAAAAAATTGACTTTGAGAACTTAGTTTGTGTAGCAAGTACCATGTTGGCGTACATAAAGGATATTAGTGTGGTTAATTATCTAAGGGGTGTATCATATATAATGAGTTTAAGAATCCAAAACTGTAGAATGTGATAAGTTGAATGATGCGCATCAAACAGTATAATGAAAGTATGTAGGTAATAATTATAGAGAATTAAGTTAAGGATTGAATCTTGTAAATACTAGATCATCTTGTGTGATGATAACGTAACTAAATTGAATCATAGTAGAGTAAAACATATTCCAGAGATACATATGATTCCAGAGGTGAGTCTCGTGAATAAGGCGCTAAGTCAAAGATTGTAATGCACCTAAGAATTGATTTACAAGGGTTGCTGATGACCGTAGAGATAAGTAAGTTATAGACCGATGATTGGGTGGTGGAACACTTAGTATGATGACAATACCCTTAAGGTTGATTTGTTAAGCATAGATAGATTAAATAATGATTTTAATAAGCAAAAGGGTAATGAATCAAAAATTACCTTGTTGGTATATCAGGAATGGTTTTGAGGCCTTAGACTGTGAAAGAAAAAACCGAATTGGTTAGCATGCTGGAAACCGCAAGGAATATCTAACTAGATCATTATCTAGGTGAATGGGTCAAGTGGAACTAAATTAAATATTGATCACGTAATATGCAAGTTTCGAGGACGAAACTTTTTATAAGGGGGTAGAATGTTGTAACCGCCGGAAACAAAAAGAAAAAAATTAATTAATTAAATTAACTCAATTTAATCCATCCTATTAACTACCCACCCCCCTAACCACTCCCCCAATTTCCTCCCAAAACCGCCCCACCCCCTTAATTCTAGCCATTCCCCTAATTAAAAACCCCATCCCAAATTGACAAGCAGCCATCGGCTGCAGCAAATACTTTTAAAAAAAAGAGTGCATGTGTGAGGAGGAAGAGAGAAGGAAGAAAGAGAGATAGGAAGAGAAGCTAGCCAAGCCCCATCAAATCCAACACTGCGTATAGAGAATTCTTCGAGTACGAGGTAGGGTTACCCTCCCCTCTGTCGGATTGCTTTGGATTCCCTCGCATTCTATTTTGGGGAATTATTTGATTTTCACTGTATGTATTTATTGGATATGATTATTATGATTTCTTTATGATTTAGTATGGAAATTACGTGTTTGGCCTTAGATGTAGATCACATAGCATGGAGATAGGTTGGAATGGGTTGGGTTGTCGAAAAATGTGTACGGAGGAGGCGCGTGTAGCACACGCGCGGCCCTTAGTGGCGTTACTGTTCACGAGTCGGCATGTCATTGGCAGCGTGTGCGTGACGTTAAACGGAGTCCAATGGAATTGGTTTGGGGTAAATCGGAGTTAAAACGAAAAAGTTATGGATTTTTTTTGAAGGAAATTAAATTTAATGGAAATAATAAAAGATTTACAAAAAAAAAAGAAAGGACTGGAGTGGCAGGCTTGGCCTGCCGTGCTCAGCAGGGCCAGCCAGCCAGGCCGGCCACTGTGCGTGCAACAGCCAGAAAAATGGCCCAATCTTGCAGTTTAAAAAAACGAGAGAGAGAAGGCGCTACAGGGCCGAAGGGCCAGCAGGCCAACCTCAGCGGTCAGCGGCCAGATTACCTTCCGGCCCAATCGCATATGAACCAAAAAAAAATTAAGCGCCTGGCAGACCAGCAGCAGTGAGCCGCGGCTGCCAGGGCCTGTAAGTGCAGAAGGGCCAGAAAGTTTAAGGGCCTGAATGGTGGGTTCTTTAATAAAAAGGTTGGTAATGTAAAATATAAATATATATATATATATATATAGTTATTGATAAATTAAATTAGAGACTCATTAACTAATATAAAATTAAGTTAAAGGAAAATTATAACACTACAAAAAAAAAATGCTACCAGTGTGCCGAAAAAGAATTAATTAGTAAATGTTAATATTTATACTTATTTAATTCAATATTAATAATGTTTTTAAAAGTAAGAAATTTAGAAACCTATTAAATAAATAAAAATAGAAGAAATAAAAATAGTAGGGTAAGATAAAAATATATAAATAAAAGAATAAAGTGCTTGAAAGCTTAGGAAAGATAAAATAAAGTGTAGAAACCTAAAATAAAGGATAAAATAACGGTAGAAGATAAAATACAGTAATGAACCCCACGCAACATAGGGTAACTACGCAATCAATATAGGTATACGCAACATAGAACGGAGCATGCAACATAGGACAACCGGAAGTGTGCAAGTGTGACGCATTCATGGCACGAGCATTGCATTTGGCCTATGAGCCGTGTGGCCTGACGAGGCGTGTGATGGGTGTTGGTAATAATGGTTACCTTCACCCGATAGGACCCGGGACATGCATAGCATAACATGGAAAAGAATGAGCATAGCGTGTGATATTAAATGACTGCGTGTGACACGCAGATAGAAGTGCATGCATCATGAACTTGCGCATTGCATATATTATTGTTGTGATTATTGTCTTGTTATTAAGTTGTTTCAGCGTTACGTTTTGGGATACGGATCGGGGTCGGGTATGTGTTATTTCCTTATTTATGCTTTATTTGCCTTATTATTTAATTGTTTATGCTTCATTGCTTTATTTATCTGCTTCATGCTTTATGTGCTCTATGTGTTACCCGATTCAGTATGTGACAGTCCCTTTTCGGGAGAGACGGGTAACCTACGAGTGACTCCCATCACTCACCCCCCCCCACCACTCCACAGGTGAGCAGGATTAAGAGTATATATATTTATCAAGGATGAGACAAATTACGCGAGCTGGGACGAGTGAGCTGGACTCGAGAAGAGAGCTTGTTTCTGGGAATAGTCAGATATACCTCCACTCGGGTTTATTATTTGATTTAGTATTTCCATACTTGACTTAGCGGTTTCGTCAACCCTTATACTTAATTTCTACACTTATGGATTTATTTTAATTGAGTTATTTATTTTTATTATCGTTTCCGCGAAAAAAATTTCTACGTCAGTTCTGACGTGCAAAGAAGTCTTGAACGACGCTTTGTAGTCCTCTTGGTAGGCTACGGCGGGTGCACTGTTCCCGATGCTAGGGTTCGGGAGCGGGGCGCTACAGGGGCGAATCTAGAATTTGTATTTACGGACAAATTGTTCCGATATAAAGTGCTCAGTCAATGGTAACAAATGTATCCTAAATATAAAATGTATCTGTTTAGATGAAGAGTACTGCATCAACTAGACTTCCGCGCATTTCGAAAGTGTACTAACTTCTCTTCGACGGAAGAACTAACACTACATGAATGTAGTGTGCATAGAAACGCACAAGAAGAGACTTTTCGTGGGTGTGCATTAGCTTCCATCAGTGGAAGGTATTATAATAGCAATGAGGAGAATCTTTAATTCAAACAAGAGCTTAAATCTGGTGGGATCCTTTGTTTTAATAGTATATCGATTTGTTCCTGTAACGCCCCGCTCCCGAACCTTAGCATCGGGAACAGTATGCCCGTCGTATCTCACTAAGGAGAATACAAAGCGTCGAATCAATTTCCAACATGTCCGAAAAGACATAGAAATTTTTCGCGCGGAAGCGAAATACAATAATATAAAGTTTTCTTGATAAAGAAAATTCCTTAATACAATAATGAACCAAATCCTGGACAATAACGTAAGTCTGAAAATCTAAACAAGGTGATGTCCGATGAGATCCCAATAAAATAAAGACAAACAGTCGCAGGGTCTTCTTATATCCTAGGCGCGACCATCAGTCTGCCCACTTCACCATATCAGCCCCGTCCTCAACAAAGGCGTAGTACTAAGTCTCTTCCTGCTCACCTGGTGGGGGAGGGGGAAGTAGGGGTGAGTGACGGGAAAATCACTTAGTAGGCACCTGCCTCCAAGTAGTACAAGACGAGCATATAAAACTGATATAACACATATCACGTAAACATGATACCACATAAGCATATGAAAGAATGCGGGAAAATTAAATCACTCCAGGTAAAGAATGCGCAACATCGTGATGCATGTCCCACTATGCATGTCACACGCAACAAAGTCATGTCACACAGAATGCCGAAATCCATACCGTGCAATGCATGAACCCGGGTCCTACTGAGTGGCTACAATAGTATAAAGCTTTTTTGATAAAGGAAATTCCTTAATACAATAATGAACCAAATCCTGAAAATAACGTAAGTCTGAAAATCTAAACAAGGTGATGTCCGATGAGATCCCAATAAAATAAAGACAAACAACCGCAGGGTCTTCTTATATCCTAGCGCGACCATCAGTCTGTCCACTCCACCGTATCAGCCCAGTCCTCAACAAAGAGTAGTCATAAGTCTCTTCCTGCTCACCTGGTGGGGGGGAGTAGGGGTGGGTGAGTGACGGAAAAATCACTCAGTAGGCACCTGCCTCCAAGTAGTACAAAACGAGCAGCCAAAAATGATATAACACATAGCACGTAAAACATGGTATCACATAAGCATATGAAAGAATACGGAAAAGTAAATCACTCCAGGTAAAGAATGCGCAACATCGTGATGCATGTCCCACTATGCATGTCACATGCAACAAAGTCATGTCAAACAGAATGCCGATATCCATACCGTGCAATGCATGAACTCGGGTCCTACTGAGTGGCTGCAGGTCGTACCCACACACAGTCACCATACTGAGTGTGTGTGGCCGCGCCACCGTACACCATCCTGAGCGTGCGTGGCCCCGCCACCGTACACCATCTTGAGCGTCCGTGACCCATACGTCACGACCCGCCATAAATGTAATGCACGTGTCATGAATGCAAAACACAATCGCCTGAGGCCCCTGGCTCATCCTCACCATCCTCCGTCACTCCATTCCAGGTTTGCTTATTATCCGAGTACTGATTCAGCATTGTGCGGCGTCAAATCTATTTTTCCACGGCTCGTATACATTTATCGGACCTTTTCCACATTTTTCCTCATTTTCCCCTTATTTATTTCTAGTATTACCTAATTATCCAAATTAAAACAATTTATCAAAATTACATAAATTTAATGGAAATAATTTAATTTCAGCATTTTATAATTTCTGAAATTTATTTATAATTTTCTGATATTTATTTATATTTTTTCTATAAATATTATTATTTTAAATTAATTAAATAGCAATTATACAATTTCCATAATTTATACTAAAAAATAAAAAAGACTATTGGGCTGGCCCTATTTCCGCTAGCCCTAACCCGTGCTCTGCTCTATTCCGGCACGCCCAGGTCCGGCCCGCTACCAACCGAATTTTTTTCCAGGTGTTATTGGGCCAGCCAGCAGTTGGCCCGGTCCGCCAGCTGCCCCTTTTTTGATATTCTGTCGGTTTTGGGCTGGTCCTGCAGCAGCAGACTGCGGCCCATTAAGGACTGGACTGATCTGCGCTGGCAGACCGGCCTTTTAACCCTTTTTTTATATATTCCAGGCATATCGTCCAGCAGCACCCCAGGCGCGCGTGAAGGCCACGCGCGGCCGCCTCCAGCGTCCGTTTTTCGACTTCGATCTATATTTTTGCCTATTTCCAATCTATGGGAACCTATTCTAAGGTCAAAACAAAGCGAAAAATCTCTAATCCAGCAACAGTTTTTATTTTGATTATCAAATTTTTTCCTAAAATCAAATCCAATCCACGCAAAACAGTATACACATTCCACAATCATCAAACGCATTCCACAGTAATCAAACCTCATGCTTTTCACAGATTGAACAACATGCCATGAAATTCAACAATTAAAACAACAAAAACACATAGAATACCACCAAAACATGCTTGAATTTGTACCAATTAGAGGGGAAAAGGGAACCTACCTGGTTGCGGACAATTACCCAATTATACGAGTATCCAATGGGTTGGAGCGTCGTGATACCCCTTCTCCCTTCCCTTCTTCTTCTCTTTTCCTCTCCCTTTCCTTTTCCTCCAGCCGCTGCTCTCCCCGTCTCTCAGCGTTTCCCTTTTTTTTTAATACTTTTGCTTGTTATTTTCAAACCCCAGCGCCCCAGCCCCTTTATCGTTCAGTTGAGCGTAAAATCTGGGGGCATTAACTCCTCCAGTAATATCACGTTCTAATCTTTTTTCTATTTTTTAAACAATTATCCTTATCTTCTATTATTTTATTAATTCTTATATTTCTTTTCTTTTTCTTTTTTTTCCTTCTTTTTTTTTCTTTTTTCCATCCTACGGCACCCACTTCCTCTTTATATATTTTATTTTCTTTGTTTTATATTATTTTCCTTTTATTTACATGTCTTTTATTTCTACTTTATATTTATGTAACAATATTCCAAATATAGAGTTATGAAATTACTTAACACAACCGATACAGTACAATTAATTTAATTCTGAAGGGTCGTTATACTCACAACTACGTTAATTTTAAATTAATGCGTAACAGCTAGTTCAAAAATTTCTAGGTGTAACAGTTCCAACATGAACAAAAGAGGACAGGAACATAATAATTGATCCTTTATTCTGTTGAAGGAGCTATCCGACGGGGTGGACTGCACGTCAAGGCTGACCCGTGCTGGGAACATGGTCTATGCAAAGAAAAGAAAAGACTGGGCTGGGCAGCCCAGTCTTCTATCAAAAAATATTTTACCTAGCCTGGTTCAAGTCGAACTTTACTGGACTGACGGCTCTCGTGTGGTCAACTTGGTTAGGTCCTCTCTGTTTGGCAAAATTGTCATGCCTCAAAGGCCCCTTAGTCCCAAATTTGGGTTATATATGATGGATAACTCTCCTCAATTTTCTGATCTTGTATTCTCTTCAAGAGGATGAAGGGTCCTCCCCTTAAAAGATAGACCCTTCATTTTCTTTACCAACATATTTACCTTCTATTTTGATCACTGATTTTTCATTTACCCGGTATCAAAATTAAATGATTCAAAGTCTAAAATCATCTGCTCACATAGTACAATTATAAGCATCTTATTTCTCTATAATAATTACTAACACTTAATTGTAATTAAGCTCAAAGTCTACTTATAAATATTCTCTAACAAAGAAAATAGTTAGGCGTTGACCCAATTTCTCCAACAGATACAAGGGTCAAAATGTGAAACTGATAACATGCATTTTAGTATTATATATATTAGGTTAATTGAGTCTCATGGGTGCTAGTTTAGTATTTTTGAGTCTAAGTTCACATGGTTTTAGGATAAAATTGATTGAAGATGATTTTTCCGTGAAACTTGATACTAATGGCAAATCTTGAGAATTTCACACACGCCCAAAGCATGAACAGAAAATGTTAAATATTTTGTAAGGTTAGAATGACTTTGGAAGAAGAAAATTTTAATTATTTTGTAAGGCTAGAATGATTTTGGAGTAAAAACTCATGCACCAAGCATGGCACTTCACGCCAAACACCAAGCATGATTTTATGTATCATGATCTTCTATGGAATATTGGGCCGGATGCAGATTTATTTAATGCACTCTTCATTACATGACCGTAAAACCATGGGCTGTAATAATCCTTTAAGGCAATGAGTTGGTATTTTAGTGTACGTCCTTGGGATGAGTGAGACATATTTTGAATCATCAGAGCCTTTCAAACAAATTCTTATTGTTATTACTACTAGAACTCCACTAATCCTTTGATAGAATGGTCATGCGGCATCCAAAATGGCCTTTTCGTATTTAAACAACATGATTTTCTTCCATTAAATCTTATTTGTTCTTAAAAGAGTTTTGCAAGAATGGTATTTTCATTCCCAGACTTCCAAACGGCATTTACACTTTTGTATTTAACCTATCTCCACTACTAGTGTTTTGACTATAATTCAAACATTACAAAGATAGGAAGTTACAACAAGAAGACAACAAATGTTTGTTAGGGTAAGGTGTTAGGATTGTAACTACAATTGAAAGTTGAGATAGACTTTTGGTTAGTAACCACTAGAACAATATCCACTGGAACAATATTCGGCAGCAACAATAGCGTGAGCCTCACGGCTCTTCTTTTTCCTTAACACGCCCCCGCAAGATGGCGGTTCCGTCGGAGACGCCAATCTTAGTCCGAAGTAAAGTAAACCGATCCTTGGGTAGGGGTTTTGTAAGAGCATCAGCAAGTTGATGAGATGTGGAAACATGCGAAACTATGAGGTCTCCCGATGTGACTTTCTCACGAACAAAATGATAATCTAGAGCAATATGCTTCATGCGACAATGAAAACGGGATTGGTGCAGAGGTAAGTAGCACTTAAATTGTCGCAGAAAATTGTTGGTACCTTGAGCAGGGGTACGCCGAGTTCATGAAGAAGGTGGGTAACCCACGTGACTTCGGCTGCAGCAGAAGCAACGGACCGATACTCAGCTTCAGTAGAGGAGCGAGCAATTGTGCGTTGCTTTTTGGAACACCAAGAGACAGGGTTTGCACCAAGAAAGAGAACAAAAGCAGATGTAGAACGATATGAATCCGAATCACCTGCCCAGTCTGCATCAGAAACACCCGAAGAGAGAATGGTTGATGGCGGCGGAGAAGAATACCGTGATTGATAGTATGCTTGAGGTACCGAAGAACACGTTTGGCGGCAGTCCAATGAGTGTGTGTGGGGGCATGCATGAATTACGCAAGCTTATTAACCGCGAAGGCAATATCCGGTCGAGTAAGCTGAAGGTACTGAAGGGCACCAATAAGACTGCGATACTGGGTTGCCTCAGTGGAGGGCGTGCCATCATTAAGGACAAGGCGTGCACCCGAGGACATGGGTGTAGCGGCGTCCTTAATACCTGCTTAAATGAAACTTATCAAGAAGATCACGAATATATTTATGTTGCGACAAATATAAACCGTCATTAGTAAACACTGCCTCAACCCCCAAGAAATAATTGAGTGGGCCAAGCTCCTTGAGCGAAAAGCGAGCACCTAACGAGTCAACAAATTTCCGGATACAAGTCGAACTATTTCCTGTAATGAGTAAGTCGTCAACATAAACAAGAAAGTAGATGATGGTAGCATTGCAGCGATAAAAAATAATGACGTGTCAGACTTGGAGTTGTTAAACCCCATAATTCATGAGAAAAGCTTGAGCTCATTATACCAAGCTCGTGGAGCTTGTTTAAGACCATACAACGACCGCTTTAAGTGGCACACATGTGAAGGGTAGGAAGGATCAACAAACCCAGGAGGTTGACATGTACACATCTTCTGTTAGATGACCATTTAAAAAGGCAAGTATTAACATCAGGATGGGAATAGGCCAGCCGTGAAAGAGAGCCACGGACAAAACATGCGAACGGTAGTGGGCTTAACAACCGGACTGAACGTATCATGATACTTTATAGCGTGTGACAGACCCATCGGGATTACGTTGATGCGAAACACCCATTTACACCCAACAACTGTATGACCCGCTGACGGGGGAACAAGAACCCAAGTACCATTTCGATGAAGAGCAGCAAGCTCGTCATCCATCGCAGCACACCATTTGGGATCACGAAGGGCTTGCTTAACTGTGGTGGGTTCGAGTGTTGGTGTAATGGGATGGTGAGTGGTATGATGTAAAGTAACATAGTCAGGAAATTTCTTGGGACAAAAAAGTTTGGTTGCGAGCTCGGGTGATAATAGTGTGACCGGGGGGGACTGGGGTGGGGCAGACCCGGACGCATTTGTGCTTGACTCGGCAGGTGAGGTGCAGGGAGGGGACAAAACTTCGGGGCTGGAGACACACGGGGATTTGATGAAGGGGTTGGGGCTGCCGAAATAAAGGAGGGAGGGGTGGAACCATACCTGCCGGGGGAGCCACAAGCGTCGGACGAACAGGCTGGAGGACGCAAGGGTGCTGGATAGGAAACTGCAGCGGGTGGAAGGGCAGCGGCCAGGGAGGATGACACAAACCAGTCCGACGATGTTCCTAGCGACACCCTAGGAGACGAGGAAACAGCTAATGGGAATGTATGCTCGACAAACTGGACATGACGCGAGAGATAGAGCCGGTTGGAGGTAAGATCAAGACATTTGTACGCATGATGTGTGTTAGAGTAGCCAACAAATATGCATGGCTTGGAGTTAGGGGCGAGTTTGTGGGAGAGTAAGGGCGCAACCACGGATAGCAAAGGAAACCAAAGGCACGGAGTGTTTGATAGTTGGGAGGTTTAGAGAAGAGAGACTCGTATGGAGTTTTATGAGAAAGGATAGGAGTAGGAAGCCGATTGATGAGATAAACGGCAGTAAGAAAGGCATATGACCAATACATGGATGGAAGTGTGAGAAATGCAGAAGCGCTAAACCAGTCTCAACGACATGACGGTGTTTGCATTCAGCCGACCCAACGTGTTCGGGAGGTAAGGAGGTGAAACAAGATGTTGGATCCCAGCAGTCTCAAGAAACCCTTTGAGACTTTTGTATTCAGTAACCCCATCCGTATACAGCGTAGTAATAGAACGACGAAAAAACTTTCAACCATGCGCTTGTACTGAGGAAAAATAGTATAAACATCGCTTTTGTGAGCCATAGGAAACAACCATACATACTTAGTAAAGTAATCAATAAACAGAATATAGTACCGAAACCATCAATAGACTCAACAGGGGAAGGACCCCAGAAATAAGAATAGATTAAGTCAAGTGGACCTCGACTGGTTACAGAGGTTTGAGAGAACGGCAGTTTGTGACTTTTATTACTCAAACAGGACTCACAAAAAAACTTGCTAAGACTAGAATTTGACGATACAAGGACGTCTTTATTTTGACTCAACCGCTGAAACACACGGACAGAAGGATGGCCAAGGCGATGGTGCCAGGTAAGTACATCCGAATGGGTACTGGCAAAAATCTGCTTGGGAGAGGCGGAGATTGGCGTGGCCTTGGAAGGTGTCACTGGCTTCAAATTCCATTCGTACACATCACCCTTGGTCCGCCCGTGAGCTAGTGGCACCCCGTTTGAGATCCTTCACAACAAACGAAAAAGGAAAGAACTCAATAGAGGTGTTATTGTGTTGGCAAAATTTTGAAACAGAAATCAAATTCTTTGTGAGAAGAGGCACAATGTAAGACATTAGATAACACAAACGACTTAGAAGAAGAAGAAGAAAGAGTAGAGGAACCAGTATTGGTGATAGTAAGGCCAGATCCATCGCCCAAGAGTACATCATCAGGACCCTCATAAGACTGATGATGAGAGAGAGTACTAAGGTCATTGGTGACATGATGGGAGGCCCCGGAGTCAAGGACCCAGTTTTGCTTCGTCATCCCAGATGTGGTGTGATGGAGTTCGGGTTGCTGCATATTCAACGAACGCTTGAGAGAATAACACTGCCGAGCTGTGTGTCCACGCTTTTGACAATATTGACACACCACTCCGTTTTGAGAAGAGCGCGAGAATCGAGGGCTTGCTACAGCCTGGCCACCGTTGGGGACATCGAGTACATGGCTGTGGAGGTCTGATTCGACCGATTGGAAGAAAAACGCCCACGGCCATTGGAGTGTGCGCCACGGCCGTTTGAGGGCTTTGTTTGAGTGGAGTTGACGGTGAGAACTGATAGCACTGTAATCAGAAAAGTGCACTGTGTGCATGTGAATAAACTGAAAACAAAAACGCAAGCAAAACCGAGACGAGCGTAAGGACTCTGTCCTTAAGACGAATTGCTCCGGTATACTGTGCCCAACCGGATGGAACAAACGTCTCCCAGGATACAACGGTTTTCGTTCATACGAGTGGCACTACAGCGTAGAACATCGACGAACCTGTTAAAGGTGTACTGATTTCTCAAGTTGACTGTATCGCGATGAAATGCAATGCAGAATGCTTTAATAAAAAGGATCTCGGTACTGTAAAAACAGTGAACTCGTATGCATGCATGGCTACAGATTATATAGATGTAGGGTGGTTGAAGGAGGTTGAAAGAGGTTGATGGTCTGAACGAATCTGGACCGTTGGATCAAAACAGTTACGATCTCCACCGTTAGATCGTAATCCTTGTCTGAACAAACTTAGGCCATTGGATCAGTAACCGAAGATAAGATCAACTCTGGAGCGTTGGATCGATCAACAACCGCGATCAACCGCAGATAACCGTAGGATCAATTTTGATCTTGACCGTTGGATCACCACAGATAAATTGTAGACCGTAGGATCAAGTAATTATTTTTCTGGAAAAATTTAAAAGAAAATTTATCCAAAAAGATAAGAACCGGGCGGGCGAGCCACGAGCCACGAGCCCGAGCGAGCGAGCGAGCGAGCCGAGCCGAGCCGGCGGACGGGCGGGGCGGCGGCGCGCGCGCGCGCGTGTGTGGTGAACCTTGCCTGAGCTGCGTCCTGACTCCGTCAGAAAACTTCTCATGCCCAAGGGCACATTTTAGAAAGCTCCAACTTGTAACTTATATGGTGGCCTTTCTCTCTCAAGTGGGCAATGTGGTATACAAGCAAATTGGTGATGTGTTCACTCCTCAAGAGGCCACATCACCAATTTTTCTAATTTCCACCAATTTTACTCCAACTTTGAGCATTAATTTCTCATTCACCCGGTATCGGAATCGAGTGATTCAAAAGCCAAAATCATCTACTCGTTACGTAGATAATTTAGAAATTTTTAGTTTCCGTTTTTGATTAACGAACACTAATCATAATTAAGCTCAAAGTATGGTGGTTGTCAACTTTTGACAAACCCACTTGCAATCCAACCTTTTCCCATTTCATTTCTCCAACAATCCCCCACATGAATGAAAATTAATGCAAATGTGAATGCAGACTCTATCGAGAAATCAGACAAAGAAATGTTGCATCAGAAGAGGTAGCTTCTGGCCTTGAACCTTTCTTAGTGATGTATCATCGGATCCACTCAGCTGGTTAGTGACCTGATGTCTTGAACTATCAGCCTTTATTGTGAACCTAGACAATGATACTCACACAACATTTCCTTTAACACCCCTTTTGGTTCTCATGGTTGTGTTCATTATGGCCATGAACAACCCTGGTTTCAGAAAGTGTTTAGAGAATTCTTGCCTATCAGAATCTCATAGAAGCGGCCCCACTTCACACTTACATAGGTGATTCCTATCAAGAGTATTCTGCCATACCCCACTTGATTTATCAAGATATAGGACATCATTAAAAGCATTAGCTTAACCTAACGGTTCTCTGCAGATAGCACTTTTGTTTAACGGAATGAGTAAGTGCTAACTGAATCCTCATAACTTAGTTTTCCCATTGAACCAAGATTCTGGGATCTCCAGTCAACAAGGTTGGGTTACCGTTACAAAGATTCATGCTTTGTAGGCTTAAGTCCCATTCCGTTTGTCAACTTTGACATTTGATCTCTAGGCAAAGCTTTTGTAAGCGGATCCGCAAGATTCTCCTTTGATTTTATGTAATCAATGGAAATCACGCCATTAGAGATCAACTGCTTAATGGTATTATGTCTCCGACGTATGTGTCGTGACTTACCATTATAGATGCTGCTTTGAGCTCGTCCTATAGCTGACTGACTGTCACAATGTATGCTGATAGGAGCGATTGGCTTAGGCCAGCATGGAATGTCTTCTAGGAAATTTCGAAGCCATTCAGCTTCTTCCCCAGCTTTATCGAGTGCTATAAACTCAGCTTCCATAGTTGACCGAGCTATGCATGTCTGCTTTGTAGACTTCCATGACACAGCACCACCACCTACAGTGAATAAGTATCCACTGGTGGATTTAGAATCCTTACAATCTGATATCCAGTTTGCGTCGCAATATCCTTCCAATACTGCTGGATATCTTGTGTACTGTAATCCAAGGTTCATTGTGTATTTCAGATATCTCATCACTCTATTTAGAGCTTTCCAATGTTCGTCACTTGGATTACTGGTGAACCTACTCAATTTGTTTACTGAACAAGCCAAGTCAGGTCTTGTACAGTTTGTTATGTACATCAGACTCCCAATGACTTGTGAATACTTTAATTGAGCTACAGGTTCACCTCGGTTCTTCCTCAAGTGTATACTTAAGTCCAGTGGGGTCTTTACAGGTTTTACATCAAGCATATTGAATCGTTTAAGAACAGACTCAATGTAGTGACTTTGAGACATGACCAATCCTTCAGCTACCCTAGAAATTTTAATTCCTAGAATAACATTGGCAACCCCCATGTCTTTCATGTCAAAATTTCTTGTTAACATCTTCTTGGTATTCAAGATGATGTCGTGTGTATTACCCATGATTAGCATATCATCTACATAGAGACATACTATCACATAGGCATTTGGTGTGTTTTGATGTAAACACACTTGTCACATTCATTGATCCTGAAACCGTTTGACATCATGGCTTGATCAAACTTCAAATGCCACTGTTTTGGTGCTTGTTTAAGTCCGTACAAAGACTTAACAAGTCTACAAACTTTCTTTCTTGTCCTGGGACAGTAAACCCTTCAGGCTGTTCCATATAAATCTCTTCTTCCAGCTCGCCATTCAAGAAGGCAGTCTTTACATCCATTTGATGGATCTCTAGGTCGTAGACTGCAGCAATAGCAACTAGCATTCTTATGGAAGTAATCCTAGTTACTGGTGAATAAGTGTCAAAGAAGTCAAAACCTTCCTTTTGTCGATAGCCCTTAGCTACCAACCGGGCCTTGTACTTATCAATGGATCCATCCTCTTTGAGTTTTTTCTTAAAAATCCACTTGCATCCAAGTGGTTTACTCCCTTGAGGAAGATCTACCAGCTCCCACGTGTGATTTTGAAGAATTGATTCTATCTCACTGTTTACTGCCTCCTTCCAGAAGGGAGCTTCTGGAGTTGACATCGCCTCTGAAAACGTTCTTGGATCGTTTTCTACCAAGTATGTTAGAAAATCTGGTCCAAAAGATGTAGGTATTCTAGTTCGTTTGCTTTGACGCAGTTCCTCACTTTCTTGAGGAGTCGTCTCACGCACTCGCTTACTAGTGCTTGCTTCTTGCTGTTTTCGTCTTTCTTTGGAAAGACATTTCAAAGAACACTGCATTTCTTGATTCCATGACAACATTCTCATGTATGTCAGGAATGTCGGACTTGTGCACCAAGAATCGATATGCACTACTGTTAGTTGCATATCCTATGAATATGCAATCAATTGTTTTAGGCCCAATTCTAACTTGTCTTGGTTTGGGTACTGCAACCTTTGCCAGACACCCCCACACTTTCAAGTATTTGTAACTAGGCTTATGGCCTTTCCAAAGCTCGTATGGGGTCTCATCCATCTTCTTTGGTGGTATTCTATTTAAAATGACGTTGGCGGAGAGAATTGCTTCCCCCCACAAGTTCTGCGGTAAGCCCGAACTTATCAACATAGCATTCATCATCTCTTTCAGAGTACGGTTTTTGCGTTCAGCAATACCATTCGATTGAGGTGAATATGGTGCAGTCGTTTGATGAATAATGCCATGTTCTGAACAGAATTCATTGAACGGTGCATCATATTCGCCACCTCTATCACTACGAATTGACTTAATTCGTTTGCTAAGTTGATTCTCAACTTCATTTTTATAATCTTTAAAAGCATCTAAGGCCTCATCTTTGCTACTTAGCAAATAAACGTAACAGTATCGAGTGCAATCGTCAATAAAAGTCACAAAGTACTTTTTACCGCTTCTTGTTTGCACAAACTTTAAATCACAAACATCTGTGTGAATTAAATCTAACACTTCAGTGTTTCTTTTGATTGAAGGAAATGGTAACTTAGCCATTTTTGCTTCAACACAAACTTGGCACTTTTCATTATTGAAACTTAGTTTGGGTAATAAGTCGAGATTAATCATTCTTTGTAATGACTTATAATTAACATGACCCAAACGTAAATGCCATAAACATGAAGACTCAAGCATGTAAGCGGAAGTAGAAGCAGTCTTATTAGCCTCATCGGGCGTAGTCTTCGTTGGTACAATAGTTATAACACTAAGTTTAAACATATTGTCCATCAGGTACCCCTTCCCTAGAAATACACCATTCTTAGTCAGAATACATTTGTTACAATCAAATACTAGCCTAAATCCATGCCTGACTAGTAAAGCACCAGAGACTAAGTTCTTGCGAATGTCGGGAACATGCAGCACATCCTGCAACGTCAATTCTTTCCCGGAGGTCATCTTCAGAATCACTTTGCCCGAACCTTCAATTTCGAGCTATCTTTGTTTCCCATGTACAGCCTTTCATTGTCTTTCGCAGGAGATATTCCTTGAACATTCCCCTGTTTGCACAAACGTGTCTAGTGGCGCCAGTGTCCACCCACCACTGGCTAGGATTACCTACAGCATTACATTCAGAAACAACAGCACACAAGTCCAAATCATCCATTGCACTTACAAGGTTGGCTTTGGCTTTCTCTTGCCTTTTCTTGGGCTTCCTGCAGTCAACACTACGATGCCCTTGAATTCCACAATTGTAACATTTTCCAGTGAACTTTTTGGCAACCTTCTTGCCCTTCGCGTTCACTCCGACAGAATTTCCTCTCTTCTTTTTCGACGCCTCTGCAACGTGAGCTTTTGCATGGCCAGAACTGGAAGACGGCTTCTTGTCTGCCCTTCGATTGTCTTCCTCTATACGGAGTCGGACAATCAAGTCTTCCAAAGACATTTCCTTTCTCTTGTGCTTGAGATAGCTTCGGAATTCCCTCCACGAAAGAGGAAGCTTCTCAATCACAGCAGCAACAAGAAAAGATTCACTGAGGGTCATACCCTCCTCTTTCATCTCAGCAACAAGCATCTGAAGTTCCTCAATCTGAGAAACAACAGTCCTGGAATCTGTCATCTGAAAATCAAGAAATTTTCCAATAATAAATTTCTTAGTACCGGCATCCTCAGTGCGGTACTTGTCTAACGCCTGCCATAAGGATTTCGCAGTTTTATAAGTAGAATACAATCCATACAATGAATTATCCAAACAACTTAAAATGTGACTCAAACAAACATAATTGCTGTAACTCCACGCTTCAGCAATCAGATTGTTTTGCATGTTCACATTCTGTCTTCCACCGGCACCACCTCCGGAGGATCCTCAGTCAGCATCTTAGCCAAACCCAACGTGGTCAAGAAGAAAACATCTTCTGCTGCCAGCGTTTGAAGTAACTTCCTCCAAACTTTCTGGCTTTTCAACCTGTCCAACAGCAGGAACAGGAGCAGTGACTGGAGCAGCGGGTGCAACAGGAACAGCATTGTTCTGTTCCTCAGAAATGCCCAGATGCACACCGTTGAACGAGTTGGAACTTTCGCCTTCCATATTTCAGTTTCTGTTAAACGCAATACAGAAAACAGAAGCAGAAACCAATTAGTTTCGTACAAACAGACGCAGTAAACGCAACGAGAGAACCGAAACAGATTACAGTATATATCAAAACACTAATTCGTCTTAAGATTGATAGCACTGTAATCAGAAAAGTGCACTGTGTGCATGTGAATAAACTGAAACAAAAACGCAAGCAAAACCGAGGCGAGCGTAAGGACTCTGTCCTTAAGACGAATTGCTCCGGTATACTGTGCCCAACCGGATGGAACAAACGTCTCCCAGGATACAACGGTTTTCGTTCATACGAGTGGCACTACAGCGTAGGAACATCGACGAACCTGTTAAAGGTGTTGATTTCTCAAGTTGACTGTATCGCGATGAAATGCAATGCAGAATGCTTTAATAAAAAGGATCTCGGTACTGTAAAAACAGTGAACTCGTATGCATGCATGGCTACAGATTATATAGATGTAGGGTGGTTGAAGGAGGTTGAAAGAGGTTGATGGTCTGAACGAATCTGGACCGTTGGATCAAAACAGTTACGATCTCCACCGTTAGATCGTAATCCTTGTCTGAACAAACTTAGGCCATTGGATCAGTAACCGAAGATAAGATCAACTCTGGAGCGTTGGATCAACAACCGCGATCAACCGCAGATAACCGTAGGATCAGATTTTGATCTTGACCGTTGGATCACCACAGATAAATTGTAGACCGTAGGATCAAGTAATTATTTTTCTGGAAAAATTTAAAAGAAAATTTATCCAAAAAGATAAGAACCGGGGGGCGAGCCACGAGCCCGAGCCCGAGCCCGAGCCGAGCCGAGCCGGACGGACGGGCGGGCGGCGGCGGCGCGCGCGCGCGCGTGTGTGGTGAACCTTGCCTGAGCTGCGTCCTGACTCCGTCAGAAAACTTCTCATGCCCAAGGGCACATTTTAGAAAGCTCCAACTTGTAACTTATATGGTGGCCTTTCTCTCTCAAGTGGGCAATGTGGTATACAAGCAAATTGGTGATGTGTTCACTCCTCAAGAGGCCACATCACCAATTTTTCTAATTTACACCAATTTTACTCCAACTTTGAGCATTAATTTCTCATTCACCCGGTATCGGAATCGAGTGATTCAAAAGCCAAAAATCATCTACTCGTTACGTAGATAATTTAGAAATTTTTAGTTTCCGTTTTTGATTAACGAACACTAATCATAATTAAGCTCAAAGTATGGTGGTTGTCAACTTTTGACAAACCCACTTGCAATCCAACCTTTTCCCATTTCATTTCTCCAACAATAACAACCCCATGCCGTGTTTCCTCACGCTTTAGAAATGCTTCATGCTCTACAAGCTTGTCATGAAGCTCTTCAAAAGAAATAGGAGTGTCACGTGCTCGGATCGCAGCAGCAATATCTTTGAAGCTACTCCGAGTCCATTTAGTGCAAAAATTGCAAGATCATCATCGTCCAGATGAGTGTCGACAAGAGCCAACTCATCTGCAATCCTCCTGATAGTCTGAAGATAATCAGCAACGGATTGAGAATCACAAGTGAAATTAGTGAGTTTCTCCTTAAGATTCATTATGCGAGAACGAGATTTATTTGCATACAGCTTGTGAAGCCTGGTCCAGGCCTCACGTGAAGATGACGCCGTGGCAATAAGTGGTACCACGGTTTCGGAAACGGACGCCAGAATGGTGTGGAGCAGCATCTTGTCTTGGCGAACCCAGATAGCGTAATCTGGATTTGACTGTTTTGCACCCTCTTGTCTGAACGTGCTTAGAGGGGCATGGCACAAGTCCATCAAGAAATCCCATGAGATCATAGCCATACAGTAAGGCATCAAACTGTGCTTTCCAGGAAGGAAAGTTATTTTTGTTTAACTTGAGAGAAAGTTGGGCTGCTACGTTAATTGCAATGACTCCATCAAGAGAGCCATGCTTTGTCAAAGAGGATTCGGCCATTAATGAAAAGCGGGTGAGAAAGAACTCGTTGGAGTCACTAGTGGCTCTGATACCATAAAAGAGTTTTGCAAGAATGGTATTTTCATTCCCAGACTTCCAAACAGCATTTACACTTTTGTATTTAAGCTATCTCCACTACTAGTGTTTTGACTATAATTCAAACATTACAAAGATAGGAAGTTACAACAAGAAGACAACAAATGTTTGTTAGGGTAAGGTGTTAGGATTGTAACTACAATTGAAAGTTGAGATAGACTTTTGGTTAGTAACCACTGGAATAATATCCACTGGAACAATATTCGGGCAGCAACAATAGCGTGAGCCTCACGGCTCTTCTTTTTCCTTAACAGTTCTACTTATTATTCTTTAGGTCCCTATAAGAGAACTTAAATAATTCATATCTTGGCACTTATATGGTATCCAAGGGAATTCTTTTGTATGATTTAAAAGGTGTATTGAATTTTATATACCTTGTTTGTTGAGATGTATTATTGGAATTTATTTTGTGTACAAAAAAGGCGGCCTTCGAAAGAAAAAAGAGTGGAAATGCAAAAAAGAAAAGAAAACATGGGGAAAAAGAGAAAAAATACCACGTGGAGAAAAAGGGAAAAAATACCACGTGAAGGATAGAGAAGAACAAGAAAAAGAACTCAATCAAAAAACCTTGGTCCATATCTTATTGTTTGTTATACTTCCGTTAAAAGGTTTAAAGTTTAAGGGTTTGGTTCGAAGATTAATGAAGTTATGTAAACATTACAAACCCTTATGTCCCACCCCGACTTAAGATGATATTTTGGATGTCGCTTAAATACAGAGAAGGAAGATGTTGTGGCATATGAATGCTTACACCGAGGAGTGTACCTCTTATGAAGATTTTATAATCATATTTAATCATGTGCGATGAACTTGGAATTGCAAAGTTGAGTCTATAAAGTGATGTTACTATATTTACTCTTGATTAGTTTCTCTTGTCCTGTTTCTAAACTTGTTTGAGTATGATTCTTATATTTGTTATATATGAATAATTATCATGTCATGTATTGTTGTCACGCTTATTCGATGGTGAATGAATCTATGTGTAGGACTATTTTACCGCCACAAAAAAGAATTTCGTTTTAGCGACGAAAAATTCACCGACGAAACAAAGTACGTCGGTCTTTCGTCGTTAATTTACGACGCAATAGCGATAAAAACAGTTTCGTCGTTAATTGCGACGAAACTACGATGAAATACATTGTCGCTAACAAAAAGTAGTCAGGTTAATCCTTTCGTTACAATTTCGTCGGTGTTTTGCCGGTGCTTCGTCGCTACTCTGTGTCTTTTGTTTGTCGCTATTTAGTTTGTAGCGTTGCGCTCATCGTCGCTAATGTGTCGCTAAAATTCCAGAAACATAAACATGGATAAACAAGGAAATAAATTCGTCGGTTAGAAGGTTCTCGGCGTTGTATTAAGTTTCGTCGGTATATCGTCGGTGTTTAGTCGATGAATTAGTCGTCGCAAATGTTTCGTTTTACTTTTCGTTCGTATTTTATATATTCCGATTTGTCGTTGTGTCGTCGTAGATTCGTCGAGAATTAAACACATGTATGAATTAAGAAAAGAAAGCGATGATTGAAAAAAAAATTTATTCATTTAGAAATAAAAATTTACATTATAAAGACGAAAATTTAAAAAAATCTAAAAGATAAGCGGAGAGGGGCCGTTCACTCTTCGTCATCGGAAGAAAGAGTGGCCGCCACATTCTCCGCGAACTCTTTGAGGAGGCGCTTCAGGTTGTAATATCTAGCTTTCAACTTGCGCAGCCTTCTGTTCACGCTGTGCAGTTGCCTCGACTGCTGCTGCATGTTTGCTATAAGCATACGGTAGTCGATCTGCGGTTCCGGCATTTCTTGTTGAGGATCCTCTTGCGGCATTGGGCCATGCACAGATATTGAATCCTCCCGCTCAACCGATGGTTGTGGTTGAGGAGGAGACCGTTGTGGAGGTGCAGTTTGACCCTCCACGCCTTGGGGTTCTTCTATAACGACGGGACATACTTATAGTTTGTTTAGGAAGTTTTATAACTTTGTTTATGTGTAATATACGGCTGTGGGGTTATAAATAGGTAAAATTAGAGACGACATAGCGACGAATATGCGACGAATTTTTCGATCGTTACTCAAGATGGGAATATGTGCGGGCGTGACACTTCGTTTGAACAAACGACGCACTAGCGACGACTTAGCGACGTAAGGTCATCGTACGTTGTGCCCATCGGGCACTGTGCGGACACGGCTGTTGGTGAATACCGACGCCGCAGCGACGCCTATAGCGACGAAAGGCATCGTATGGTGTGAAGGTACGACGGTATTTCGTCGGTAAAGCGTCGTAAGGTCATCGTACTTTGTACCCATCGGGCACTGTGCGGACACGGCCGTTGTGAATAGCGAGCGCTGTAGCGACGCCTATTGCGACAAACGGCATCGTATAGTGTAAAGATACGACGGTATTTCGTCGGTAAAGCGTCGCTAAATTTCGAAATAAATTCGTCGGTTATTAGGTTCTCATCGTTGTATTAAGTTTCGCCGGTACATAGTCGCTGTTTAGTCGGTGAATTAGTCGTCGAAAATTTTTTCGTTTTACATTTCGTTTGTATTTTAGCGTCGTCTGTATTTTAGCATTGTCGAGATTCGTAAGGGATTAAACACGTGTTTAAATTAAGAAAAGAAAGCGATGATTGGGAAAAAAAACTTCATTAATAGAGAATTAAAAATTACAAAATACATAAAGAAAAAGCTGAAAAAAATATAAAAGAAGAGCGGAGAGGAGCCGTTCACTGTTCGTCATCCGAACAGAGAGTAGCAACACTCTCCGCGCACGCCTTCAGGAGGCGTCTCAGCTGCGCAACTTTGGCTTTTATCCGCATCTGCCTTCTGTCCAGGTATCTGAGACGCTGATCCTGGTAGCGCAGACGCCGATTCTGTTGCTTAAGCACCTCCCTCATCTCCTCTACTGTGTTCCACAGCTCCTTATTTCTACACTAGGATCGCCAATTTGGCGATCCTCTTGCCACCTTGGCCCTCCACAGAAGTTTCGGAGGAGTCAGCCGGTGGAGGTGGTTGTGGTTGTGGAGGAACCGGTGCTGGTGCGGATGGTTGAAGAGCCCGTCCTGGGTTCGTACGACCTCTACCACGTCTTGCCTGTGCCATAGTACGAACCATATTTGTCTCCTTTTATATTAGGAGAGACACGGCAGTTTGCTGTTTATAGGGGAAACCAGCGACGACTTAGTGACGTAAAGTAACACTCGGGCACTGTGCGGACACGGCCGTTGGGTGAATAGCGACGCTGTAGCGACGAAACGCATCGTATGGTGTGAAGATACGACGGTGTGCGTCGCTATAGTCGTCGGTATTTTGTCGGTAAGTGGTGAATGCGACATTAATACACGCACACCATACGACGTGTTTCGTCGCTCAAAACGTCGCTAAGTCGTCGGTATTTGTGTTTCTTCGTTTCTTTGTAAGCGTCGGTTTGTGTTTCTTGTTCTTTGTTCGTTGTGGCGTCGCGAAGTCGTCGGTAAAGTTGCAGGCACAGAACCATAAAACCCTCTTTCTTCTTCCACTCTTCTTCCATTCTTCTCCCATTTCAAACACATAAATCATCACATTTCAACCCGAAATTGTAGAAGGAAGATATCTTATTGTGTGGGATTTTGAGGTTTTCCACACCGAGAAAAGATAGCTGGTGTTATTTTGAAGGTATATCGAGAAAATAGATCCGAGGAGGAGCGATAGAAAGTGGATGTACGAGAGAGTAAACAACGGGGAGTGGAATCTTAGATTTGTTGGAGGTCTCGAAGAATTTATGGATTTTGCGACGAGTAATGAAAGTGGAACGCAGATTAGATGTTCGTGTAAGAAATGCAAGAACCGTAAATATATAGATCCGGATGACGTGAGGGTTCACTTATTGAAACAAGGTTTCGTGCACAATTACCATACATGGTACTGCCACGGCGAATATGAGGGGGCGTCTACATCTGCAACTGTTCACGTCGAAGGGGGACCCGGTCAGGTTGATGTCGAAGAAATAGGCGAGGGATCTCAGAACCCGTACGTACAGATGGTGCAAGACGCAGCCCCGGCGCATTTACGAGAGAGCAGTACTTACAGATGCATGTCGGGTACGAACTTGCACAGGATCCGGATGAACAGCCGCATATTCATGGAGGAAGATCCGAACCCTCAGGCGAGACAATTTTTGAGATGCTGAACGCCGCCAATATGCGTGATCCCGGTTGGTTGCGGTAGTCACACACAGATGTCCATGATTGGTCGGATGACAAGCATGAAGACGGAGCACTGCATGATGGAGAGATTGTATGATGGATGTATCAGCTGATGAGGGAAGCTCTTCCCGAAGGGAACACGATGGTCGACAGTTTTTATTCGACGAAGAAACAGCTGCAGGCATTGGGACTGCCGGTTCAGAAGATCGATTGTTGTTCGGACGGGTGCATCATATACTGGGGCATCAACGAGGATGAAGACAAGTGCAAGGTCTGTGGGACACGCAGGTGGAGAACGAACAAAAGAAACCGGAACGTGCCAAGAAAGCAATTCCACTATTTACCTCTCGCCCCTAGACTGCAGAGGCTCTACGCAACCGATGCCATAGCTAGCCAGATGAGGTGGCACACGGAGCACTACACGAAAGACGGTGAGATGTGCCATCCATCCGACGGCGAAGTTGGAGGACGTTCGATGCGACATATCCGGGTTTTTCGTCGGAGACAAGGAACGTTAGGTTGGGGTTATGCACCGACGGGTTCAACCCGTTCGGACAGTCGGGAGAGCAGTATTCGTCGTGGCCAGTCATCGTGACACCGTACAATCTACCACCTTGGATGTGCATGAAGAAGCCATACATGTTCTTGACTCTGATCGCACCGGAGCCTAGGAATCCGAAAAGAAGATCGACCTAAACCTGCAGCCATTGATACAGGATCTGAAGTGGTTGTGGGAGTTTGGCGTGGAGACGTTCGATGTATCGGCCAAACAAAACTTCCATCTACGCACTGCGCTGATGTGGACGATCAGCGACTTCCCGGCTTATTCTATGTTTTTGTGGTGCAGTACAGGGGGAAATACGCTTGCCCTTACTGCATGAAGCAAGCGAAGACGATGTCCTTGAAACATGGACGTAAGATTTGCTAGTTCGACAGCCATAGGAAGTTCCTGACCAGACGTCATTTGTACAGAAAGAACGTGACAGCGTTCATGCCTAGCATCGTCGAGAAGGACACGAAGCCCGAGCTTCTCACGGGTGCGGAGGTGTTGGAGGAGATAGACAGCTGTGGATTCGTGGGGGTCGTTGATGATCCGGACGGCAGCCACAACGCATACCTGGCCCGTGTCTTTATCGGGGGGAAGAAGAGAAGCATATTCTGGGAGCTTCCGTACTGGAAGAGCAATATGATCCGACACAACCTGGATGTCATGCACATTGAGAAGAACGTGTTTGACAACATCTTTAATACAGTGCTGAATGTGCCGGGAAAAACGAAAGACAATTTGAAGGCACGACTTGATATGCGCGACCTCAAAATGCGACCGAAGCTGCATCCCGTTGGCACATCCTACATGCCGAAGTCCTCATACACGCAGACTGCGGAGCAGATCAGTGCGTTGTTAGCGTGGTTGGGGAGGGCTAGATTTCCTGACGGCCATGTTTCGAACCTGTCGAAGAAGAACATCGACGTGAATAACTACGGTTTGCACGAGATGAAGAGCCACGATTGTCACGTGTTCATGCAACGGTTGATGCCCAATGCATTCCGCGAGCTGCTTCTAACCAATGTATGGGAAGCACTTACCGAGATGAGTCTGTTCTTCAGATGTCTTACATCCACGAGACTCAGGGCGGATGATATGTCAAGGCTGGAGGGTGAAATCCCAGTGATCATATGCACAAGCGGAAACTGTATTCCCTCCGGCCTTCTTTGATTCAATGGAACACCTGCCAGTTCATCTACCATACGAGGCACGCGTTGGTGGTTTTGTTCAGTACAGGTGGATGTATCCGTTCGAGAGGTACTCTATTTATTAAGTGACGTTCTTATGTGTCTAAGTGCGAGCATGCTTACCAATTTGTTTCATCATGTGACGTTGGAGTATTCACTATATGAACAGATATCTCAGGCATTTGAAGCTGAAATCACAGGACAAGGCGAAAGTCGAGGCCTCGATATGCAATGCCTACCTGACGGAGGAAGCCTCGACTTTCGGTCTCATTACTTCGAGCCAGATGTCCCGTCCAGGTGTAGATATGTTCCCGGAACGACGACGCATTTCTAGATCCGATGTCCTCCGATATTCACACATCCAATTAGATTTCACGGACAGGGAAAGGAAATGATTGGGGGACAACGATCTGAAGATTGCTCATTCTTTATGTGAAAGTGTGTATGTGTTGATGTACTTATACACATGTATATACATAATGTGTGTCTGTAAGTACTTTATATTTTCTATTATTTTTTTTACATTATTGAAGATCGCCGACGATTTATCGACGAAACGTGTCGTCGCATGTTTGGAATAACGACGACACAAGAAATAGCGACGAACACCCGTCGCTATGTCGTCGCAAAATTTCGAAATTAAACCAGAAATCCCCCTTCTTCTTCCCCATTTCAGCCCTCGCCCATTTCCTCCCCGCGACTTCTCCCTCCCCCGCGAAATCTCTCCACCGTCGCTCCTCCAGCTTCCGCCATTCTCCGGTGACCTCCTTCCCCGGTTAGTTTTTCTTTCTATTTTATTTTTAATGCTTTTAATTAGTATAGATTCAATTTGTTTTGGGTTTGGGTTGTGGTGTTGTGGTGGGTTGGGGACTATGGGGAGAGCTGTGGGGCGGGTCAGTGGTGGGGGGGGCTGTGGGTGGGGGTGGCTGTGGGGGGGGCAGTGGTGGTTGGGGGTGGCCGTGATGGGGCAGTGGTTGTTGGGGGGGCAGTGGTGGTTGGGGGTGGCTGTGGCGGGGCAGTGGTGGTTGGGGGGGTGGCTGTAGGACAGTGGTGGTTGAGG
>AP025072.1:19479525-19505006 GCA_036186865.1 Eustoma russellianum
AACTTGAGAATTGACCAAGATTTATAAATCATTCATGCAAAATCTTCTAAAATTTCATATGCTTTGATGTCTCAAAAACTGTGTGTTTTGCTAGCTATTTTGGACTTGCCCTTTACTTCGCCGAGTGGAGTTGCATCTTTATTGCATGAATTTTCATACTTGTTCCCTGAGGAAGAGTATCCACGGATTTACCATATTTAGGAGGAGTTGAGCATATTGACCTTATTCCAGGTGCTACGTTGCTTAAGCGTCCAGCATATCGATCTAACCTTGAAGAAACTAAGGAGATTTAACGTCAGGTTGAAGACCTTTTGGCTATAGGACACATTATTGAAAGCATGAGCCATTGTGCGGTACCAGTCATCATAGTACCAACGAAAGATGGCTCATGGAGGATGTGACTGATTGTCATGACATCAACAAAATCATGGTAAAGTATAGGTACCCTATTCCTAGAATAGATGACATGCTTGATGAGTTATATAGTGCTAGGTACTTTATGAGAATTGAAAGTGGATACCACCAGGTTCGAATAAGAGGATAAATGGAAAATTGCATTTAAGACTAAATTTGGATTGTATGAAGTCATGCCCTTTAGATTAACAAATTGACCTAATATTTTCATGAGATTAATGAACCAAGTCTTGCAATAATTCAATGGTAATTTGTCGTTGTCTTCTTTGATGATGTCGATCTATTCTAAAACATTGCATGAGCATACTGATCATCGTATGTTGTTTTAGAGTCGTTACAAAAAAGTCAATGTATGCCAACTTTAAAAGTGTTTGTTCATTTTGTCTTGAAAAGATTACCTTCTTAGGATATGTTATTAGCACAAATGGCATAGAAATGGATCCAGAGAAAGTAAAGTCTATCCTTGAATGGCCTACGCCTGTAAACATTAGTGAAGTTAGTAGTTTTCATGGACTTTTTAGTTTTTACAGGCGTTTTATAGAAGACTTTTCTTTTATTGCTGCCCTTTTAAACGAATTGTGAAAAGAGAAGTGGATTTTTAATGGGGCGAGGCGCAAGAATAATCCGTTGATGTTCTTACGGAGAAACTTACTACTAAACCTCTTAAGTTGTCTAGTTTTGATGAAACTTCTGAAATTGAATGTTATGCATCAGGAATAGGTGTAGAGCAGTTCTGATCAAATCTAAACGGCTGTTCATACTTTAGTGAGAAACTAAAATGAGCTCAGTTGAATTATACAACATATGATAAAGAACTCTAACTGTTGGTACGAGCTTTGCAAACTTGGCAACATTACTTGCAACTAAGGAGTTTGTGATTCACATTGATCATGAATCTCTTAAATATCGTAAAGGCCAAGGTAAACTGAACGTGAGACATTCTAAGTGGGTAGAATTCATAGAAAAATTCCTTATGTGATTAAGTATAAGCAAAGAAAGATGACATAGTAGCTGATGCATTATCTAGGAGAATATACTTTGATTGCTACATTGTTGTCCGTTTGCTTGGATTTTATTCTATATAGGAGTTGATGACTTTGATTCTATCTATGTGGTATGTGGTGAGTCTTCATCAGTAAGTTTTATAAAAATGATGGTATTCAAGGAAAACAAGTTGTGTATTCCTCGTTGTTTTATACGTGAGTTGTTGATTAAAGAATCCGATGAAGGCGGCATTATGGGGCATTTAAGCATTTTTAAAACTTTGGAAATGTTGCATGAACATGTCTTCTAGCTACATATGCGTATTGATGTAGAAAGAGTGTGCGCTAGTTCATTACATGTAAACAAGCAAAATTTAAAACTCAACCGCATGGATTATATAGGCACATACCCGTTCCTTATTGCCTTGGTTTGATAATTCTATGGACTTTCTTCTTAGTTTACTGAGGTCTAGAAATGGTAAGGATAGCATTTTTGTGGGTTCGATAGATTTTCTAAGATGACTCACTTTATTTCTTGTAAAAAGGTTGATGATGCTTCGCATGTTGCTGACTATTCTTTAAATAAGTGGTACGTTTCATGGTATGCCTGAAACTATTGTTAATGACATGTATAGTAAATTCTGGAGTCACTTTCGGCGTGTTTTGTAGGGTAAATCAGGTACTAAGCTTTTGTTTCCTACTCGTACAAAGCCACAAACTGATAGCCAAACTGAAGTTGTTAATAGAACATTATCTCAATTGTTACGTTCCATAATTCGAAAGAATTTAATATTTAGGAGGATTGTACATTGAGTTTGAGTATAATAGGAGTGTTCATAGAGGTACTACTTATTTGCCTTTTGAAATTGTTTATGGTTTCAGTTCCCTACCGCCCATTGGCTTTTTGCCTTTGCTTATTAATGAAGTGCTAGTTTAGATGGTAAAGCTAAGGCCGAGTATGTAAATTTTTTTTATGAAATGGTTAAATTGCTGCTTGAGAGGAAGAATGAACAATATGACGAATAAGCTAACAAAGTAAAAAAGAATGTGATCTTTGAGCCAGGAGACCTAGTATGGCTACACTTGTGCAAGGGAAGGTTTCCAAAGGAGAGGAAGTCCAAATTGCAACCTAGGGGTGATAGCCCATTCAAAGTGCAATGCATATGTTTCGACCTTCCCCAAGATAAGTATGATGATCTTTTGAATACTTTCAATGTTATTGATTTGTGTCCGTTTAGTGCATGTTTTGATTCAAGGTCGAAGCCTTTGAAGCGTGGAGGGAATGATGAAGACATGGAACACAATCCACAAGATGAAGACATATATAGGGATGGAGTGGGAGATCGCATTTCCGAAGAAGCTTCAAAGGGGCGAATCACTAGGCGCAAAGCAAAGGAATTGAAAATGGATGTTCAATTATTACTTGTGGAACTTGTGCATGACCAAGAGGAGAATGTTTCTGAGCATTGGTGCATCTTTTAAAGCCTCTAATTTGAAGATGAAAAGAAGAGCATGGGATGGAGGATGGGCTGGACTTAAGATACATGTTCTTGTGTTATTCGTTTTGTAAAAAGGTCTTGCATGGCCTTATTTCAGCAAAAATGGCTTGTAATATTTAGCATTATGTTTTAGAGTCATTTTGTGATGTTTTTAGAGTGTTTAAGATAGATTAAATCGTCTGTAAAAGTTTTAGGAGTTGCATTTTCTAATTTTGGAAACAAGGGCTTCTAGAAGGATTTCATTAGGATGACCCCTGCATAAGTATTTAGCCATATCTTATTCATCCAACGTCATAGTAAGATGATTCAAATAATATGGAAGATTATATCCTTATCTACAACTCTCACAAAGATGTCATAAACAAATTCTGCTTTTATAAGATCGATAAGCTCCATTGGAAGTCAAGCTAAATTTCAAAATCCTAGTGGGATTAGGATTCTTGTAGTTTCCTAGCTAGTTTAGGTTTTTTTAGGTTTTGTCTTCTATATAAGCATTTTAAATGCCAATTTTTCTAAGAGTTGAATAATATGTCTGATATTGTTGACCTAAGGCTGTTTTTCAAAGTTTTCTTTGTGTTTTTGATCTTTGATCTAAGTTAGATTCTATATTAACGTCTTGAGCAAATGTTGTTGGGAATCAAATCTTTCAAACTTGTAGACATATCCCACGGTTGATAATTCATTCTTGGATTATGAATGAGCTGTAGGGTTAGAGGATCTTGCTCATTCCCAATCAAGAAGCCCACTGCCAAGGATGGTGAAGACCGTTCTTGACAGCCAAACACGACGTCTTATGGAGGATATGTTACAAAAAGAAATCGAATCTTTTGCATTGTCAAACACGCATCACATATTAGCTTGTATAGGTACATGTGCAGCTGATGCTCGTTTTTGGCTAATTAACTTCCTTGATGTGGTTATAAAGTTGAGAATCTTTTTGGCAGCTCCACTTATGTACTTCAAAGACATCAATTTTCTACCGTGCTCTAGTAAGTAATTTTTAGTATTTATTGACTAGCATGTCTTTTTTTTTTAATTTCATGGAGTTAAGCTTCAATCTTATATAACTTGGGTTGCAACTGACCATATCTTAATTGCAGAAAAAAATACTAGAAATTGTCACTTATTTTAAGTGTCATAGAGCCAACAAGCTATGCATTATCATGCTGTTTTCATATTTATAAGTTCTAAACCTGGAAATTCAGGTCACTAGGAGCAGTAATATTGCCAAAATGTAATCTTCTTTACCTTGTTGAATAACATCTCAACGGCTCTAGACCATGAGAAATAGTCATTGACAATCAATTTATGACTGATAATGGTATTAGGAGCTCTATCAAATGAAGTCTAAGACCCTACTCTAATGGTTTGATTGAGAGTTAAAGTTGTCTTCTTTTGATTTGATACCGAAGAATAAGTGGCCGTAGTTGCCATGTTTTATAAAATAAATTTATCCATCAATTCTCTGATGCTATATAAAAAGTTAAAAAAATAGGTATTCATTTAAAATACATTGAATATACAAATGAAAGCCTCTCATAGAGGTTTCTGTCCAGCCTCCAACGGCTACAAATTACAAGTTGCATGGAGCAGCCACACCCTAACGGTTAGTTTTTGATCAAGTAATTAAATAACAGTATTTAACTATCTAATGGCTATTCTACCTGTGCACAACATAAGTATTACTGAGGTATTTTGTATAGAGGCAGCAAAGAGATTGTGTTTCGTATTTTTTGGGTTTTGGGTATCAAAATCAAATCTATGTCTGTCTCATTTTCTCTTCGCGTGTGCGGAAATGGATACCCAAACCTGTACATGTCAGGTTTCATGTCGTGTATCAGGTGTATCTAAAAACTTAACAAGTACAAATATTTTAGATCGCCGAGTACGACGACTGTAAAAGGTGAGAACAGAGGCGAAGGGAGGCAAAGGGATGGTTGTTAAAGGCGGGAGTAGACACGGAGGGAGGCAGAGGGTGGCGACTGTTACGTCCCCAAAAATTTTCATTACTTCGTAATATTTTTGCACAGTAAATTTAATTTCGTCGCTATGTGTTTCTAAACTTTTTGGTATGTCGAAACCCTAACGAATTTGATAACAAACGTTATCGAACATACGACGAAACTTAAATAAATTTCGTAGTAACGACTTAAATGTTAGGATAAATTAAATCAAAATAAAACAAAACACATAAGACAAGAAATTAGGATACTTAAATAAGAGGAAAAAAAAGCAAGACATGACAAAATATTTGCAAAAAGAAAATCATATAATATATATAATATACAAAATAGAGGGCGGGTAAGGTAGAGAGAAAGAAGAAAAATTGTAGTTAGGAAAATACCCCAATAAAATACCAAGTGTAGAAAATTGTGTAGAACCAAATGATTGTATTTTGTCCCATTCTACCCACCCAAAAACCCTAATGCCTGAATTTCACATGCAAGTGGAAAGAAAAGATTTCTTCCATTTTGTATTCTACTACACAGCAAAACCCTACACACTTTTATCCTAATCATCACATTTTCTCCCACTTTATCCTACATGGCAATAAGACAAGCCACCATAATCTTCCCTCCCTACCCTAGGCCAGCCACCCCATCCTCCAAGAAAAGTTTTGCCTTTTCTTACACTCCTTATACACCATCATTAACCTAATGTCTTACACCATCTAAAGCCAAACCTACTCCATCATTTCACAAACAAGAAAAATCTTTTCTCTCTCTCCTCCCTAAATTTTGGCCGAAATTCAACAAAGAGGGAAACCCCTCTCTTTTTCTTCCCTTCATACCTTCCACACTTCTTACACTACACAAAACACTCCTTCCTCTCTCCTCCAAGCAAAACAATTCTCCAACTTTTTCTTCACCCTCCAATGTGGCCGAAGGTTACAACAAGAACAAGGAGAAATTACTCTTCTCTTTTCTTCACACCAACATCATCCAAAGCAAGCTCCATAAACCCTCCATCACTCAAGAGTGATTCAATAGGGGTGTAGGACCTTGAATCAAGGAAGAACAAGTTAAGAAACTCTTGGTATCTGAAGCTAAATTACTTCCATTACTTAGCTTCATAAGTTGCACACTAAACCTACTATTTTTATCATCCAAACCGTGGCTCCAAGGAAAGAAGAAGATATTTTTTTCTTCCAAACCAAGTGAAGAAACAACACTTTTAGTGTAAGAAAAGTGAACCAAGGAAATTAATCTTCCTAGATCCTTCATGGATTTTCAAAGACAAGTATTATATTTTTACCAAAGTTGGATCATGTAGTATGTTCAAGTTTTCACCATAAGAACATATAAAATCTATGTTTCTAAGTGATACATACATATATATATATGTATATATATGTATATATATGTATGTATGTATGTATATATGTATATATATATACACACACACATGCACACTTACATGCCACGGCCACACACCCTAAAAAGTGTGAACTTTATGAACAAATGAGATGAAATGAGTATTTTTGAGAAATGTATAAGAATGCAACTTTAGTTCATTTGTTTATGTATTTCTTAAGGATGACCAACAAGTATGCATATCTATGTGTTTTTAATTTTTATATGTTTTAAGATCATGTTTTAACATGTTTATGTATGCATCATGAGCATGACTTACATGCATGGTCTCAATGGTTGTTTGATGATCATCATCCTCATATATACACACATACCACACGACCAGGTGGCCATCTTTGGCACTTCATGTGAACTTCATCATCCATCTTTAAGATGTGTATGTAAATGATGATTATGGCTCAAAAAGTGCGCTTTTTATGGTTTTTCTCATGTTTATGTCTATGTGTTTTCATTATGTCAAAATCATGTAAACAAGCATAATGAGGGAAAATAATATAAACATGGTTTATACAATATATTCACACTAATATATATTTAAGAGGAAGAAGAAATAAGATTTAAAAAGGTTGTGTCTGTGTGTAAGACATTCGGCCAATAGGCCTTAATGGGGTAACATAAAATGTTACATGTTAAAAGAGTATATTATGAATATATATATATGTATATATATATATATGTATATATATATATATATCTATGAATAATATATAGAAAGGATGACGCCGCCTTTTCTCTGGCGATCGCAGGCGAGCATGCGGCGTTAGCCGCCGGCGCCGATTCCGCTCATCGCTCCCTTCTCTTACATCACGTCGGGCACACCTGCATTGCCCGCTTCTGCATTCCCCTGAAAGATCATGCTTTTTCTGGTGAATCCCTGCAACCCGCAATTGCTGTTTTTCTTTCATCCGATCGCATCATCACCCGTATGGCATCCATGGCGCCGTCATTCGCAGATATCGTTACGGGATCCTCATCAGCCGCAAAAATAAGCATCTCTCCCCAAAACGGTCTCAAGGCATAAAGGTATTCCGCTGATTTCTTTTCTTGATTCCAAAATCGATGCACTAGCCGCCCCATTCAAATATTCTTTGGTCGGCACATTTTGGTATGGAAGACCACCGTTGAAGGTGATCAGAGAGGTGTTTGAAAAATTGGCTTTCAAACGATTTGCGTATCACACTTATTGATCAAACACACATCCTGTTAAATTTTCGTCAAGAGGCAGATTATCTCAGATGTTTCTATCGTAGATCATGGCACATATCAGGCTGTCACATGCGTATCACTAAATGGACAGTCGACTTTGACCCAATGACTGATGTTCCCATTGTTCCAGTTTGGGTAGCCTTTCCTGGTTTGCCGGTTCATCTGCATTGTCGAGAGGCTTTGTTTGAGATAGTGAAACCGATTGGTTCACCCATTAAGTTAGACGTAGCAACGTCGGATGCGCTTCGGCCATCTGTGGCCAGAGTCTGTGTAGAGGTCGATGTGTCTCAGGAACTGCCTACCAAATCTACCTGCAGGCAAAGAAACGTCTTATACTGCAGTCAGTGATTTATGAGGATATGCCAAAATATTGTACTTCTTGTCGTCGTTTAGGGCATGATCAAGCCACATGTAAGCCAACATCGTCAGCGCCATCGTCCATTCCGCCACCTCCGCCACCACCTCCGTCTCGCCTGTCGAAGCAAAGATGGACTCCAATTAAGAAGAAGGCAACTATACCCCAAACTGAGGAACCATCTTCCTCCCGGCCTCCCACTGAATTGGATATACCCCCGGTTACTGTACCACCATCGAATGCTCATGCAGTCCCTTCGGTCTCCGGGTTGGATTCACAGGGTGCTGAGGAAGGTCAGTTACAGGACAACTCTTGTGATGCTCCGGATCATCAGCTGCCGGAGGATGTTACCCATCATGATCTGGGTCACTCGTCGGACACGGAGCTTCCGATGACTGAGAATGCAGATGGTCCCATCACAGTCCCGGATGATGTTGCACGTCGCATGCAATTGTTACAATCATCCCCGGAGGATGATATATTAATATCTCGTTTACCTGATAACGCAGAGGAAGCACCTTTCGTGCCAGTCGTACCACGTCGGAAGCGTAGAAGTCGAAAGGAGCTGCCACCTCTGCCGCCATCGACAATTCTCACTCGTAGCGCATCTCAGATCATTCAGGGAAGTGATTCAAACCTTTCTCAATGAATCTATTAATTTGGAACATTCGGGGCATGCGCACTTCATTGCCCGACTACAACAATTACTTAAAGATCACCGTGTAAATTTGCTTGCTTTAATTGAGCCTAAACATACCCCATCACAGATACATCGATTTTGTTTGCGTCTTGGTTTCAATCGTTGTTATTCTTCAACATCGGAACATATATGGTTTTTTTGGAGGGATAATGAATTTCCTTGCTTGACACACAGGATCAGGAGCAAGTGATACACTTGACTCTTTCTTCAGTCACGCAACAGCACTCTTTTGCTCTATCTTTAGTTTATGCGAATCATACGGCCACACGGCGTCAGGCATTATGGAGTTCTCTAGGGGACTACTCCACGGGGTTACAGTTGCCATGGTTAATTGGTGGCGATTTAATACGTTCCGCACGCTTGAGGACCATAATGGCCGCTCTACACACCTTCTTTATCTGCTTTGCAAGATTTTAATGACTGTATTGAGACTTGTTCACTGATGTCCCCACCATATCACGGCACTCGATATACTTGGGCGGAGGGTCGTGGCCTTGGGAGAGTTCGCCGGAGACTAGACTGGACATTTAGTAACGCCCAGATGCATGATATGTTTGACGATTTGAAACTCACGCACTTGCCACGAGTCACATCGGATCATACCCCATTATTGATACAATGTCAGGCAAGTACCCAACCGATTCGTCGTACCTTTCGGTTTTAGATGAATGGCTCCAACATCCGGATTTTCATAACTATGTGCGAGATGCATGGCTCTCGTATTCCACAACAGGTGGCATGCGAGGTTTTTATAACAAATTATTTGCTTTAAAGAAAGATATACAGCATTGGAATAAGGCAATATTTGGGAACATTTTTAGTAATTTGAAGGAGGCCGAAAGTACACTGATATAGCAGAAAATAACTGGGATGTTAATTCTACGGAGGAGGCGCGAGAGGCCTACTCTCGGGCTAAGGCGCAATACTTGCTTGCCTCAAAATATGAACTCTTATATTGGAAGCAAAAAGCTCGGGTAAAATGGTTGCAAGAAGGGGATGCTAATACCCGTTACTTTCACTCACTTGTCAAAGGTAAGCGCGCGCAATTAAGCATTCGTCAGCTTCGTGATTCACAGGGATCATTGCTGACACAGCATGAGGATCTTATGAGGGCGGCAGTAGATTTTTATACAGATTTATTTGCCAGAGTACCGACCACAAATCATACGGAAATATTATCATATATTCCGAGCCTAGTCAATGACGCAGATAATACGATGCTTACCCAGTTACCTATGGAATCCGAAGTCAAAGACGCGGTATGGAGTCTAGATCCAAATAGTTCGGCAGGTCCTGACGGATTTAATGGCCATTTTTACCGTTCCTGTTGGTCGATCATACACTTGGATGTGCTTAAAGCTGTACAGGAATTTTTATTGGGGTTCCACAGCCGACGGTGATGGCTAGTGCACTGCTTACTCTCATTCCAAAAGTCCAGGCTCCCCAGACTTTTAGTGGCTTTCGCCCAATATGTCTTACAAATTTCCTCAGCAAAGTTTGCACTCGTATTATTGCCACTCGTTTGAATCAGTTATTACATAAGTTAATCTCGCCGGAGCAAACGGGATTTCTTGCAGGAACGGATATCTCTACTCAAGTGCTTTTAGCTCGTGAAATGGTGCATATGTTGGATAAGGGCGGGCCACAGTTATGCCTGAAACTTATGATGAAGGCTTTTGATCGTGTTAGCTGGGACTACCTCCAACAGCTCCTCCGTAAGTTTGGGTTTTTAGACTTTTTCGTTCGGGTTATCATTAATCATCTTGGTGCTACGAGGATGTCAGT
The DNA here is from genome assembly GCA_036186865.1 of Eustoma russellianum. NCBI lineage: Eukaryota > Viridiplantae > Streptophyta > Magnoliopsida > Gentianales > Gentianaceae > Eustoma > Eustoma russellianum. Next base: position 19,489,842 of record AP025072.1, read on the forward strand.
ATTAATTAATGGACAGCCTTCGCCACTTCCGTCCATTTAAAGGCGTTAAACAGGGGGATCCCCTATCCCCTTTACTGTTTATATTGTCATCAGAGGGTTTTAGTCGAGGGTTGAAGGCTCTGGTTAGCACGGGCAGGATACAATCCTTTCGGTTGGGCAGAATCCCTATGGAAATTCGCATTTAGCATACGCAGATGATTTGCTTATCTTTCTGCAAGGCACTCAAAGGAATCTTCGCCGTTTCCATGCATTTCTCACTACATATGAAACTGCATCAGGGCAAAAAGTTAATTTTGGTAAAAGCAGTTTTATCCCATCCTCCAATATTTCGGCACGCCAATGTCAAACTATAAAAGGCATCCTAGGTATGCGTCAAACAACTCTGCCTTTTCGCTACCTTGGTTCCTTTCTTCACAAGGGAATTCCACGGGCTACACACTGTGCCTCGTTGTTACAGCATGTGGATGACCGACTACAGGGTTGGCATTCACGCCTCTTATCTTCCGCAGGCCGGTTGGTGCTACTACGTTCTGTCATTGCAGCACTCCCACTACATATTCTAGCTGCAGGCGGCTGCCTAAGTCAGTCATCCGTATGCTTGATAGAAAGATGTCCGCGTTTTTTGGGGGGATAGGCATCATTGGGTTGCATGGAGCACTATTACTTCACCAGTTGAGGAAGGGGGATTAGGGCTTCGTAGTCTTCGTGAGCTACAACAGGCATATGCATGTCGTATATGGTGGCAATATCAGCGCCATGATACATTGTGGAGTAAGTACATGCATTTTAAGTATGGCAGATGAGGTGACTATACTCCCAGGCTACCATATTCAGCAGTTTGGAAATCTATCTGTCGCATTCACCCCAAATGTTTATCTCACTCAACGGGCCTAGGCACATTTCTTTCATGGACGGCCACGTCTTCAGGGGAGTTTACGCTTAGATCGGCCTATGATATCTGTTGCACACCGCGCACAACACTACTTTCGGCCTCATTTATTTGGTTTAAACATCACACCCCAACTGTTCGGCTATTGTTGTGGCGTTTTTTCCACTGCGCTTTACCTTTTGAAGATTATATCGGCTCATATCAAAGTTCGTCCTACTCAATGTCCTTTTTGTAAATCACATTCGGCAACTGTGGACCATGTATTCATTTACTGCTCTCGTATCCGATACTTTTGGAGTTTTTTGCTGCTGAGTTAAATGGGGTACCGCCGACATCTATGTCTTTGCGACAGTATTTATTAGCATGGTGGTATCGGTCTAATTCTACATCACTAGCTGGAGTTTTGAAGATTGTCGTCCCTGCTATAATCTTCTCCAACATACGGCGACAATATGCGCAACTCATCTATGGAGACGCTACATCTTTCTCGACAGCCGCATTGCGAAATTCTATCCACTTTGATATACATGTCTGGACGATAAGTCTCCATGGAACTAAGTTGGCAGCAGGCCCACTGCCCATGCTCCCATGGCTCCCTCGGATTCGGGCTCCACGACTTCGGGTACTTAGGTGGCAAACCCCCCCTTCGGGTAGGCTAAAGTTAAACGTGGATGCAGCAGTTGGCCAACAAAACGCTACAGGAGGAGTGATATTGCGTGATCATAATGGTTTGTGCATCCATGCCCTTTCTTTTCATCTACCCCACAGTACACCATTACAGGCGGAAATTCAGACTACACTCTTTGGCCTGCTTTATTTCCTTCCTTTATACCGAAACTTAATGGTGGAATCGGATTGTGCTCAAATGATCACATGTCTTAGACAACCGCGACACCCAACAGGAAATTACCATCTTCGACTGCTTCACCACCTGGTCAGCCAGCACCAGCTTGTGTTACTTCATACGTACCGGGAGAATAATATGCCAGCTCATTATCTCGCCCAACATGCAATGATGCATCCTATAACCGGGCTCTATACCCGGCATACTCTTCCATCCATAGTCAGGGCTTCAGTGGAACTGGATCTCACCTCGGCGACCTTGCGAACAGTATAATGGAGTGCTGTCTTTTTCCCCCTTCTGCCCGTGTCATAATATACACGGGCAGACCCGGTACGCATAATGTTCCTATCATATGCTGCAGTTACATCATTTTTTTGCTCATACATATTAATGTTGTTCTTACCATGTTCATTGGCTGTTGTGGTAATTGTGAGCACAATTTCGCACGCGGTTGCAACCCTACAAAATATGTAGTCTTCCATATGGATTGGCCTCACCTCACTCCTTCTTTCTGCCTGCACTGCTTCTGGTGCAGGCAGCGCTGGTTCGTTTCCTTTTCTTTTGGTAATTCGTCACACTCGAATTTTTTCTGCACTGACGTTGACGTTCTCTTTGCACCATATATATCGGATGGAAAAATGCTTATCCGCTTCGCTGGGGCCTGTGAGCCAACTTGGGGATAACCAGATTTCTTCATCCATTGACTCTCGGCTGACGGACACATGTGGTGGTCCATGTTTGCCTTCCAAAGGCAGACATTGTCTCTTTACAGGCCTATCTGCCGGTACTTTGTTTTGCCGGCAGCGCAGGTTTGATCTATATCCAGCACTCTCCGATTTATCCCTGTTTTATTCGTATGTCTTATAACTCTCTTTCTTCTTTGGCTGAGTGGGAGCGTACGTGGTTGACACTTCAAATTGGTGCCCTGAGCATATGGCCCTCATCCATTTACTGCATAGCTACCCTCGTTGGAGGTGTTGATTTCTGGATACAGTGGTACCATAGGTACATTGCAGATTACATTCAAGGCATTGAAGGGCATTGGCGGTGCTTCAGTACGGCATTGGACTGTCGCCTTATTTTTTATGTTTGTATCACACACGGTTATGTTTCTTTTATGTATTACACATTTCTGACTATCAACCATCCAGACATATAAATATGTACGCTTTTTCCTTCGCCGGGGTTTTATCCACAAGGGTGGTTTTACTCGGCAAGGTTTTAATGCGGCATATCATATATTGCCAGGATGTTGATAACCAATTGCTTTACTATTCCTTGTTTCATTTGGTTGTAATATGGTTTTCCTCCGCCATAAGTGAGGGATTTATTCAATAAAATCACGTTTTCATAAAAAAAAATATATATATCTATATGTGTATATATATATATGTATATGTATATGTATATATATATATGTATATGTATATATATATTATATATATTTATATGTATATATATGTTTAATATATATGTATTATATGTATATATATATAATGTATGTATATATATGTATGTATGTATATATACATGTTATATATATATATGTATATATATGTATATTTTTTTTGAAGGTAAAATTTTATTAAAAGGATGCCTCACTTATGGTGGAGGAAAAACCATATTACATGATGAAGTCATCGAATGAAAAATTTGGGTACAAAAAATATATAATGTCCAACCTCCAATCATATATGATATGCCGCATTAAAACCTTGCCAAGTAAAACCACCCTTGTGGATAAAACCTTGGCGAAGGAAAAAGCGTACATATTTATGATTAGATTTTTGGTATATTGTAAGATACATAAAAAAATGATTGATAAAGTAGGATGTCGCTGCATAAAAGTCGTCGTGTTTGATTATGCGCCAGTGTTGTGTAGTCGATGCAATTTCTCGTCCATTGATGTCTTGGCCATCAGTGTTCCTCAGCCGCAGTTGAAATATTTGCCAAATCGAAAAGCAAGCATTAGAATTGGAGAATAATATCAGATGCATAGGAGGAAGCATGTACAAAAAGAACATACCGACGTTGCCTGTATTCGTGCTGAATACAGACAACCACCCAGAGACGATGAGCAGGATCATGAGAGTCCAAAAAAGTCCAGCAGGAAAATGCGCCATAGCAGAAGTGCCTCGCAACATTGATGGCCCATTACATGCATGATGAATAAATGATGTGGAGCAAGACGAAACTGAAATATAAAGAATAGAATAGTGTACCCGTGCTGCCTGTATCATTGAGATGATACAGGCAGTTATGTGAGCGTTAGCCATGTCCATCCCGCAAATATGGAGTGGAGAAGTCAGTGATAAGGCAGCCTCTAGCAACCGGAGGGAGGTCTCGTAAGGCAGTGAAACGATTGAAACTAGGGTTTTGCATAGCATACCCTGCAAGATAATGTGCTACAGCATTTGTTTCCCGTGGAGTGTAAGATAGATCAGAATTCGTAATGTGCAAGAATAGCCGTAGTTGTCGCAATTCTTGTCCAAGGTATCCTGTATGGATGGAACGATTGCCTAGCATATGTATTACTGACATGCAGTCTGTCTCAATAAGGAGGCCCGTATAACCAAAGGAGAAGTATATAACCGAATATAGTATAGCTTGCAGCTCTGCTCTCAAAGGTGACAATTTAGGCAGTGTAAACACGATTGCCATTTGCAGTGTACCCGAAGAATTACGCAGAATGGCCCGTGTCGCCGTTTTTGTCCTTCCAGCAGAGGCATCGACATTCAGTTTTAATCTGCCTGATGGTGGTGGATGCCATCGCACATTATTAGTCTGTGTGATCGTATAGGCAGAGACAAACCGAGAGACACCAAACTTGGTAACGTGGAGGCAAAGCGCTTTCCAGATACTGCAGCACACCAACTGTATATATCCATGCGCATTCTCTCACCAAGCATGTGGTAGCTGTATTTTCCTGGCCAAAAGTAATACATGTGTATTCTTTCCATATATTCCAGCAGATTACATGAGGAATGACAACCTGTAGTTGCCCTCGCATAGACGAAGAAGAAGATTGTAGCCACCAATTCATAAGATGAGAGCGAAAGGAGATAATTGAGTATCTTGGACCACCCACAAGCGCGCTGTGATTTTGCCAAATTAAAGCAATCTGAGGGCAGTGCACAAATAAGTGATTGATGTCACTTGATGCATTACGACAAAACGGGCATTGAGAAGGTAGCGAATGCGCAAAGTGCTTCAAGTTTTGTGGTAATGGCAATGCCCCATAATATAATTTCCACAAGAAGACCTTAGAAGCATTAGGTATACCTTGCCACCAAATGTATTTGCAGCTGCGTAAAGCTGCCTGCTGCTGACGACATTCTTCATACGCATTCCGAAGAGTAAATTGTCCGTTTTGATCTGGGAGCCACTGTGTTCCAGTGTGTCCGTACCGCTCGCTCTTGTCAAAAAACTTGAGTCCTGCAAATTCGCTTCCATACCGAAGAATCATATAGTAAAGGTTGGTAATGACTCCGCCTACCATATTTTTGTTGCATATGTGATGCCCAAAGCGTTGAACCTTGCTGATATGCCCACCAAATTTTACAATCAAATGCTCGTTGTAATGAATACAATGAGCGAACCCCAATACCGCCCTCTGATGTAGGAAAACATAGATCATGCCAAGATCTCCAGTGATGTTTGCATGCCCAAAAGAAATTAGCCATCTTTTTCTCTAGCTCTTTTATAATGCTAGATGGCAGTTTAGAAACAGCTAGTATAAGCAGTGGGATTGACGAGAGGGTAGATTTTATAAGCGTGAGCCGTCCAGCTGCATTTAAAAGTTTTGCGGACCATCCCTGTAGCCGTGTGTCAAAATGTTGAAGAATAGTTTGGCAGTGAAGATTACAACATATTCCTTTATGTATGGAGCTCCTAGGTATCTCATTGGCAAAGAAGAGAGCCGCATACCTAGGATGTTGGCAATATGCTGTCCATTCTGATTGCTGCCGACTATGACCATGCTTTTTCGAAAATTTACCTGCTGTCCAGATGCTTGTTGATATATTCCTAGAAAAGCAATGAATCTCCGTAAATTCCTTGATGTTGCACTTAAGAAAATGAGTAAATCATCGGCATAACCCAAGTGAGAGGGTGTTTCTACTCTACCATCCTTGAATCCACAGATTATGTTATTGTCTACCAACGACTTTAAACCTCCACTAAATCCTTCCGAAGCTAGTATGAACAAAATAGGGGACAAGGGGTCACCCTGCTTGACACCACGGCCAGGACTAAAGAACCCGCTTGGTTTGCCATTAATTAAAACCGAGCATTTTGTGGCTGCTAGATTATTAAGGAGAAGACAAACAAAAAAAGGATGAAAGCCCATTTTCAATAGTAAAAGGCGAAGATAATCCCAACTTACTCTATCAAATGCTTTGGCCATATCTAGTTTGACAATTGCCCGACCTCCCCGCTGAGGCTTATCTAGTATGTGTACCATTTCCTTAGCCATTAAGATCTGTTCGGATATACCCCTCCCTGGCATAAATCCAGATTGTTCTGACAAAATCAGTTTGGGTAGAAGTGATGTTAGGCGCGTAGGAATGAGACGCGTGACTACCTTTGAAATGAAATTTGTGAGACAATGTGATTAAGGATGCTGCCATGGACGTGGGCATTTTTATGCCAATAAAAAACTCCTGTACGGATTTGAGAACATCAGATTGTATAATATCCCAACAGCTTCTATAAAATTTACCGTTATAACCGTCCGGACCTGCAACGCTTGTTGGGCTAAGTGCCCACACTGCTTGTTTGACTTCTAAAAGTTGCGGTATTTCAATCAACATTTCATTATCTGTAGATGTGATCAATGGCGATATGTACTGCAAGATTTCAGCTGTATGTGTCACGGGCTCCGCTTGAAAAAGTGTTGTATAAAATGAAACTGCTTCAGCCTGTATCTGCGTCCTGATCATACTCTAGACCATTGATAGATTTAATCCGACTTATATGTTGCTTTCGTCGTTTATCCTTGACTATATTATGAAAATATTCTGTGTTTGCGTCTCCTTCCTGTATCCAGTTTATTCTTGCCTTTTGTTGCCAAAACTGACATACTCGAGATTGGGCTAGTTGTAATTGTGCTTTAGCAAGATGATAATGCTGACGATTATCAGTTGGGTTGGCATCATATGCTGTCTCCGCTTGCACAACGGATAATTCTGCATCAGCAACCGAATCAAAAATGTTACCAAAGACTTGTTTGTTCCATTGACGCAGATCACACTTTAATCGCTGTAGCTTGTTATAAAGTCCACGCATACCGCCCGTCGTAGGGTAGGAGTTCCATGTATGTCGAGTAAATTGCATAAAATCCGGATGTGTAAGCCAAACATCTAAAAAACAAAAGAGCGTGGTCCCAATATAGTAGAGTCACGGCATGTAAGTAGCAACGGTGCATGATCTGATGTGGCACGGTTTAGGTGTTGAACGAGAAGAGTATCAAACCAATCGTTGACCGTTGGTGAACATAAAAATCTATCTAGCCTTCTACTTACTTTTCCAAGACCACGTCCGTTAGTCCAAGTGTACTTTGAGCCTTGATAGGGCAATTCCATCAGACCAGATGTACTGATCCACTGAGCAAAATCTGTGGTCTGGCGTACTGAAGGTGTCGTTGTCCCATGATGTTCGTCTAAAGAAGTAAATGTATTAAAGTCTCCTCCTACAATCCAAGGATGTTGAATATTTTGTGAGAAATCCACTAATGCTGACCACATTTCTCTACGCGCAATCATTGTGTGTGGGCCATATACCGCTGTAAACCAAAAATTCTGTCCAGAAGGGATCCATTTAAAACAGATGGAGCTGAAGCGATGCCCATGTCTGAATTCAACTTGGTGCAGTATAGGCGAAGACCAGAAAAACCATATGTTTATATATAATCTTATGTATATAAACATATGTATATATACACACACACGACCACTAGACTTTTAAGGGTATAAATGATTTATTATATCTTATGTATACACATAAGTGTAATATTATGAAAAATATACATATGTAATATATATACATATGTATACGGCCTTAAGGCCATTTAAGGACCAAAATGACTTAATTTCCATGTTATGTTCACTTATATGATAATGTGTAATAAGGAATAAAGTATGACATAAGTTACGTATTTTTAGGAGACATGTTAAAGAAATTAATAATTAAGTGTTTTAATTACTTAAATATTGAAATATGAGTTGTATATGGAAAATACAAATTAAAGAAGTGGTATTGGGTAAAAATTACATAAAAGGTGCTGTTTTGGGACATCATGTCCGAATGGTATGATTTGAGGGTAAAAAAATATTTTCTTAAGTTATGACATGCAGAATGTGATTAAGTAAGTGATGTTTGATGATAAGTCATAGAATGACCAAAATAACCTCATTTTGCCGAAATTCATATTGCATGAAATAAAAGTTTGAAAAAGCATTTGTATCGCATCACATGTTTTAAAAGACCATCCGCGTACCAAATAATAAACACGAGATGATTGATTCCAACGACACAAGATATGTTATGTTTATGATCATGATTATGTTTATGTTACGCTATGGTGCGCCGGCCTGACATTGTGACCGGAGTGGTAGGTGTTAGGGGCATATAACTATGTTATGACCGAGTGTAACACTGGGTCTGTGATGCGGGTTCTCTGTCATAACGCGTCAACGTTAGGACATGCACATATGTTCATTATGTTTATGTCGTACATGTATTATATGGGGAATCAATTAGTATTTCGTGCGTTATTATTCTTATGAAAATGTATAGCCATTTATGACTATGTTATGTCCTTATGTTTATGAAAATGTCATGTTATGCAAGATTATGAAAATGCCATGTTATGCAAGTTTATGAAAAAGTCATGTTATGATTATGAAAAAGCATGTTTTATGCATCACATTTTGATCATGCACCCTTAGGTTATGTTTAGAATATCCTTAAGTTTATGATGTTATTAAGTGAATCAAAGTAGGGTTTATGCATGAAATTATAGATGTTACAAGTCTATGACCTCAGTTAGGATATGGATTAGAATGTAAGTATGGACTTGTATACGTTGTCACGGACTTAGATAGAAGGTTATGTTTCCTGTGTTATGATGATAAATTCTTATGTGCTATATGTTGCTTATATTATTTATGTTACTCTACTTCTTCAACGGAGACATGCTTTATTATGTTCATTACTATGTTTATTATTACTTGTTACCCCGTCTTCCCATGCATGAGCCACATGACATATCTAGCATGACTACTTGCTGGACGATTATGTTTTTATTGCTCATACTGCCTTAAATCACTTGCAGAGAGGTTGGGTACATAGGTGAAGAGACTATATAGACTATCCTTGAGAGAGAGTACACCAAGATTTAGCTTTCGGAGATCGATGCTTATTTTGTGTTGTATCATTTTGGACATTGGATATTTGAGACTTGTATTATTATGACGATTTGTACTTTATTTCATGTCGTATGCTTACCTTTATGTTGCTTCCGCTATTTCGATTCATGTTTCATATCGACATGCATATGTATGTATCGATGTCTTGTACTTCTCATAGTAGAGTACAGCGGGTGCACAGGACGGAACCTTAGTTTCAGGAGGGGCGCTATAGCGGCTGTAAAAGATGAGAGTGGAGACAAAGGGTGGCGACTGTAAAAGGTGGGAGCGAAGGCGGAGAGCTGCGGATGTAAAACGGTGATAAAAAGAAGAAAGGGTTTCGCCTGTTCTCCTTTTCCAATTCCACTCTTGTAGAGAGTTCAGAGAAAAGAATGATTGAATGAGTGAGTAAGGATTGAGACGTTGGGTAGGGGCGGCAGGAGGGCGAATTAGGTTTTAGCATTTTCAAATTGTTTTATTTTACAATCTTTACTTAAATATTTGGATTATATTTTTTAAAAAAATCCGGGTATGGCATGTTTAAATGGATAACCAGCAGTTCTGCTCTAGCAGGTATGTTTCAGGTCTTATTCGATTTGTACTTGAAACCCGTCAGGACTACACTCAAACCCGCAAGGAATGTGTCAGGTTCATGTCGTGTTTCCTTATCGTGTCTGAAATTGTTGCCCATAATTTTATATACAATACTACTGTACATGTATAATGTATTTAGTATTCATTTCTATGATATTTCTTGTTCATTTCTACATTAAGGACTAGCTGGATCTCAGCTCAAATACTTTGCTTGAGAACATGTGAATCAATGGGTTGTTACTTCATAATTGAGGAACAAAAGAATATTATATTATCTGAAGATCTGTTTGATTCTTGAAACTCCATTTAGTTGAGTTTTCGACTTGTCGGTCTCAAGTACGAGTCAAAGAAGAGGGTTGCATTAGGTTGACAGTCAATGTAAAAGTTTTACGAAATATGATTATGGATCAAACAGGAAATCACACTAATGCTAGATTGTTTCCTATATAGACATATCATATCGTCCGAATACGGTTCTCGGCAAAGACCGCTGGATTTTGTGGGTTGGATGTAGTGTCACATAAGAATGTGTCCCGTCGCATGATCCGAATGCAATGCAATTGAGCTAGAGCCACTACATCTTTTAGATAACTCAGATGCAGTGAAAAATAAGCAAGATTTCTTAGGCCGTAAGTTAGATACTAAGAGAGAGAATAATAGGTTAGATATGAGTATTAGAAGATGCAGCTTTAGTAACTTCGGTTTGTTACAGAAGCCATACATTCCACCCGTTGTAGGGTATGAGTTCCATGAGCTGGTGACAAAGTGTATAAAGTCTGGATGTATAGTCCAAGCATTTAAAAATCTAAAAGGATTACGCCGAGTGGCTGCCTGTGGTAAGTGATCCGAAGATGCCCTTTTGAGATGATCCACAGTGACGCTGTCAAATCGATTATAGAAGGCTGCGTCACATAGATATCTATTTAGACGTCTCAATACCTTACCCATGCCCTTGTCGCATTACCAAGTATACATGGAACCCTTAAATGGTAAGTCAAAGAATCCACAATTCTCAAAATCCTCTAAGGAGTATAAGGATGGGGATAGAGACCCTTTATGCTCGTCAAGTAACAGGAATGCATTAACTCCTATTAACCATGGATCCATTATTCAGTTGTGTAACATTCGTAATTCTACCCAAAGAACCTTCCTATCTGCTACCGAGTGTAAACCATAGAAGCAGGATACCAGAAATTTATTGATAAAGCAGGAACAAAGAATAGGAAGTGAGATGCCGGATCACCATGGCGCATATCTTGCAGACGAAGAATATCATCTTGCCACATGATCCACACTTTCCCTTGACAACTAGATAATTACAAGTAAATGTAGGCTATGATGAGATATCAGATAGCTTAATCGATTTAGCAGTGTTTTGACAGCTTGAACATTCCATGTCATGCGATTCATCGAGCGAATGTGGTAGACAAATCCAATGATACCTTTTTAAGGGAACTTCTGGTGACCATTGATGATGGCGTTGAGGCTGGTCTTTTTTTTTTTGTCTACGTTTGCTCCTTGAAAGAACTAACATGAACCCATTTGTCTTCTGTGCAACAGGTTGAGAAACAATGTGATTAAGGAGCTCTTCATCTGTTGGTGTTTTGTTCGCATAAAGAAATCTCTTATTAATGGATTGTGCAGCTAAGTTCAAGTCATCAATCACACCTATTGAGCATGTTGTAGATCAAAACGCAGACAAATTTTGCCAGTTCACATCGTCAGGTAATTGTTTTTTGCCTTGTATAAGCTATCTTCATGATCCACGGTTAAACGTGAAACATTCAGGGCATGTGTATGACAAAGTTGGTTGTGATGCTGCAGATAGTGATCCATAACGCAACGTGAAGGTGGTGAGTTGAATGACAGTTGCCGAACAAGATTAAAATGGTTAGTTAATGATTGGAGCACGGTGAACTGGAGTTAGTTGGAGGCAGCACTGCTGGCACGGTTGAGAAAGTGCAGAACGAAGCAAAGGAAAAGAGGGAGAAAGTGAAGCGCGGGAGATGTTTGAATAATGTGAAATGACGCATCTGTCCTTAGTTTAATGATTGTGAATAGCGTTAGAAAAGGGGCATATTTGTCTTTTTAATGTATTTCATCTTCTTCTTCCTTTTTAAGCAATGTAACCGCAATCACAAAGTTTTGAGAAAGCAGTTAATCGAATTCATTCCTCTAGAATTCTCCAATTGCAGTTCATAAATTTTTCTCTTTCTCTCTCGTTTCAAGTCTTGTTTGATTTGATTCTTCGTTGTCTTTTTCAGTTAAACTTTGCCTTTTGTTGATTGATTTGAGCTCACCTTGCTCCTGGTGAGCCGCTTGTTGCAGTTTGAGAAATTTTACATGGTATCAGAGCCTCGTTCATGAATTTTGGTACATTTATGACGTCAAGCAACAGTCCTAGTGCTGGTCCTGCGCATAATGTTGCTTCGGATCCTATGGATGATCCTTATTACATCCATCCGAGTGACAATCCCTCAATGGTGTTGGTGCAGCCACTACTTGATGGGAATAACTATGATAGCTGGAGTAGATCAATAAGGAGAGCTTTGGAATCGAAAAACAAGATAGCATTTGTGGACGGTACGATTGAGAAGCCAGAGGAGAAATCAAGGAGGTACAATGCCTGTATCAAAGCCAACAACATGGTGGCTTCATGGTTAGTGAATTCCTTAAGTTTTCTAGCATCGCACAAAGCGTTATTTGGCTAGATTCTGCTGTAGATATCTGGAATGATCTGAAATTTAGATATGGTAATGCTGATTCCTTTAGATTGTCTGATTTACAAGAGGAATTTTATGCTATCAAGCAAAATAACCATAGTGTGACGGAGTACTATACTAAATTGAAGAGTGTTTGGGAAGAACTGCAAGTGTTGAGGTCTGTTCCTTCATGTACATGTCATAAATGTACCTGTAATCTGAATGCGCATATCAACAAGTTTGTTGAAAATGACTGTGTGATTAAGTTTTTAAAAGGATTGAATGATGAGTTCGAGGCTGTCAAGTCGCAGGTATTATTGTCCAGTCCTTTACCAGATTTAAAAACTGCGTTTGCCATGGCAGTGAAACTAGAGAGGAAGACATTGTATGCTGGTAATCAAGCGCAGTTCAGCAATAATCCTTCAGTAGTTTTGAATGTGAATGATGCGTCTAAATCAACGAGTAATAATTCTGGTTCATCATGGCAATGGTCAGCTGGTAGGGGATCTAAGAGAGGAGAACAAGGTATCACAATTCTAAGGCCCCTGTTTGTAGCTATTACAGCATGATAGGACACACAGTGGATAAGTGTTACAAAAAACATGTGTATCCTCCGGGATTTAAGCCCAGGGAACAAGTGAACATGGTGACTGGGGATGTGAATGTGACACACTGTGGTGAAGCAATGACTCATGGAGAGAGAGGTTAGAACTGTGAAATGTCTAATAGAAGCTAAGCTAATCCTAACTCCTAATATCTTGATGAGGATCAAGGGTCCGATGAGGATCAAGGACCCCATCAAGAGGTCAAAGGTCCTATAACAAGAAGGAGGGCAAGGGAACTTTGTCATCAAGTTGCCACCTTCTTGTACAAGCATGTTCAAGATGAACCTAAGACTCCTTGGGTTCATTTCATTGAACCTTCAACTTGAGCATGTATCACATGCACGTTTTTTGAATTTTATTTTGTGTCGTGTGATCTTAGTTTTATGTATTTGCTTTGTAGGGTAAATTAGGTACAAGGGAATGTTTGAAGAGAATGTTCAAGAGAATGTTTCAAGAGAATGTTTGAAGAGAATGTTCAAGAGAATGTTTCAAGAGAATGTTTGAAGAGAATGTTTCAAAAGAATGTTTCAAGAGAATATTCGAAGAGAATGTTTGTCTATGCTAAGACAAATTCAAAAGTGTCCAAGATAGAGTCTCTTGATCAAGTTGAAATCAAAATCATCTCCATTATCCACAAGAAGGGGGCGGCCATATCTAAAGCAAATGGATAATGATCAATTGAGTTTAAATTCAAAGCTAGGATTGAATTTAAAATTCAATCTTAATTTGAATTCAATCTCAATCAATTGGAGACTTAAAGTTCAAAAGGATTTCAGCCTAATCTACATCCACTCCAAAGAAGTCACACGCCAACATGAAGTCATCACACGCCAATGTTTGAAGCAAAGATGAGATGGCAATTCAAATTTGAATCCAAGTTTAAAATTCAAGTTCAAGCTAAACTCAATCTCCAACCAGCATTTGAATTCAACATCTCAACCAATTGAAGACATCTCACACGCCTAGATAAGCATCCACACGCCACTTGAAGATCAAAAAGGATGGGATTATGATTCAAAGATTGAATTCAAGTTTGAAGTCAAATTGAATCCATCTTCAACTAGCCTTTGAATGCAAAGTCAACCACATCTCCAACGCCAATTACAAAGCATCTCCAACGCCAATTTCATCACCAAACATGACTAGATTCATTGAAGATAACATCTTTCAAGCATTTCAAGTTTTAGCTAGAATTATCTTAGTTTAAATTTTCAAGCAAAGTTCAAATTCAAACGTTTGTTAGATAGCTTTATTTGAATTATCTCTAGCCATCTCAAGCTAAAGGGGGGTGTCTACTAGGCCTATAAATAGACCCCTTTGGCTGGTTGTAAACTCACCTTTCGATGAATAAGAATCCTTGATATTTCTTTCACTTTGAGTGAGACTTTGTTTTCTTGGTTTTGCATTAAAACCTAGGTTAAGATCCTTCAAAGTCGAGCATATTGAAGGTGTTGCCATTGCTAAAAGGTGCCGTCCAGGAGGGCCATTTTGGTTTGCCTGATCAACGACCATCTTGAAGTGTTGGTTTTTGCTCATCCTAGATCCACACGTTTTTATTCATTAAGGAAGCAAGGGGAAGTCTTCTTCCTTGTGCCTAACCCTTGTGAAGGACGTTTGGAAGGTGGAATTGTTGGAGCCCACGTGTTGCACGCATCAAATTGGTATCAGAGACATGTTACTCTATTCCACCATCTATCATTTCCTTTTCGTTTGAGTCTAGTCATTTCAATTTCAGTTGAGTCCTTCTTCTACTCCTCCCTCTACACGCCATTTGTCTTGCATCCCATTCCAAAAAAAAACGTCCAAAACAAAAACATTGCTTTGAGTCCTTACACGTTGCTGCATTTTGCTTTTCATCAAGTGTCATTTCCTTTATTTCCTTTCGCATCACAATCTGATTTTGAGTCGTTCAAACTTGAACAAATTAGGGTTCGTTGCATTTTAGGTTACATTCAGCTTTCTTTAAAATAGTCCAACCATCAGCCTATAAAGCTACCTCGGTTTCAAATCATCTTGTTGCTACCGAATCTTTTAGTTGGTGATGATTGTATGCATCTTATGATTCGCATTGTGATTGATTTCATGCTTTAAGACAAGTAGTCATACGTGTGTTTGCCTTCCCGAA